>CAIGRR010151836.1:0-12718 GCA_903798365.1 Fraxinus sp. 1973-6204
GTCGAAAAGGAATTTTCGACTTACACTGACTAAATAATGAGTTGAAGGTGTGATCAATAACTGAGATTGACATATAAACATACCTTGTAATTGATCGAATCATATTGACGAAATGATTATATTTCACGGTAAATAAACAAATTTAGTTTTGTCATACGACGTGACATTTTCCTTCACATGTATTACTCGACATATTGCTAGATGTCAATTTGGGAGGACAGATGTGCATTGATGATAAATTAAGAAGGAGTATTTTAATTTATCGATTTTAATCAGATCAAAATAATAATTGACGACGTTAGACATTGTGATCGGGAACCTAATGGGCCACACACAAAAGGGGAACCAGAAGAATGAGATTCACCAATTAATTAATTTCTAAGTGTTGGAGAATTAATTAATTGGGTTGCTTGTTAATAGGTCTGAATTAATTAATTGGATTAGTTAATTTATGGACCAAATTTAATTAATATGATTAATTAAATATTGGAACGTGTAAAGTTTAAGAGATGGACTGAGCCCACTTGGACTTTTATTAATAGGCTGCAAGGGTTTGAAAATATACAAAACATTATTATTGTTCTTGCTAGTACAAGAAAAAAGAAGAAAACCATAGTTCTCATTTTTGTTCCCTGTGTGAATTTTCATTGGAGGCTGGCCAATTGGACAGCTGTAGATTGTAGTTCGTAATTGTTCGTGTTGGAGAATGAGCAAAAGAGTTTGCAGAATTTATCAAAAGTATTATTCTAAACACAACTTCTATCTAAACATAAAGTATATCCGTAGTGGGAATTGAAAAATAATTTATTTTTCGCTGTGCATGTTAAGTAAATTCTCAATTGAGAAACATATTTGAGTCCTGCACACTCTACCTTCTTTTAATGAGATGAAAAAAAGGGCGAGAACAGGATCTTAACTAATTACCTTGTGAAGAAATTTGAACTTTGCATGAAACCTTACCTTCAAGGAATGGCTACAAAATTTTGTTCGTAGTCATCTTTTCAAGTCATAAGACTTTGGGTTTATGGTCCGTTTGACATGACTTTTGAAAAGACAAAATGAACTTTTGAGACTTAAAAACTTCTTTCGAACTCGTTTGGTTAATTTTACGAGAGTGCTTCTAATAGTTAGAAAATCTTTTACAGGAACAGTCGACGTAACTTTTTTTAAAATTACTATTGCAGTAAAAAGTGTTCAAAAATTAATTTTCAAACAAAAATTAATGTAACATCAAAAGTTTCTAAAAAAAAAAAAAAGGCACGCACATCATATTGTGATACTGTTGGGAATTCCCCTGCCAGTAATTCCTCCTTGTTTACTGTAGTCCGAGGTGTCGGGATATAACAACGTGTAAGGAATTTTCACAGGCCCGTCTCGATTCCTCAAGCCCTGGTCTTTATTTCTCTCTGTTATTTCGTTTTCTATTTTGACCAGTTTGGTGCTAAATCTGGCAAATGCCTCTTTTTCTTCATCGGAAGGCCACTCGCTAGTGTCTCTTTGCCCAAGGTAAATCTCTTCTGTTGAATGCTTGGAGAGTATCTCTATTATCGACACACCAAGGAGGGTTTGGAACTGGGCAGTAATTGTTTTCAAGAAGAACAAATTAGGGTTTTCTTCAAGCTTAGCGTGCTCATGAGTGTCAGGCATGAATCGGCGGCTGACAGTGGGACGATTTGGAAGGAAACCGGCATAAGGATATTGTCCGAAATTGACGGCTGCATGAAGAGCAGAAGCTACCCATATGATTATTGTGCATGACTGAATAAGTTCATCCTTTGTCTGCATTTTAGGCCACCACGGCTTGTCTTTTAAGTCTCCATGGCCTTCTTCACGAAGCTCCTTCCACCATGATTGAAGTTCTGAATCACATTGGATCATGCCATCTGTCTTGTAATAGATAGAGCAATAGTCGGTGACCCAGTCTTTAATCGATGACCAAATCTCAAGCCCATCAACAGCAAAAGGATAATCCTCTATGAGAAGTCTAAGACCATGACGATGGTTCTGGTCTTTAACTGCCACTCCTCTGAATAAGCAAAGTAATTGAAGGTTAGCGAGATTGTGAGAACAATTGACTTTCCTTTTTTCATCAGTTTCCGTTTTTGGCTCCAGATTCTAGAAAGATTACTTTTTAAACCCTTCCTTTTCTTTGCATTGGATACATTACGGTATGTGGAAAAATTTCTTTAAATGGGTATGTGTCCTATAATAAATATATTCTCTCTTTTTAATACGAAGACAAATAGTTAACAAATTCTGTATCCGTCAGCATATTTCTGTGTTAATTACTCATATATTATAAATTCTAACAGATACAAATCAAAATCATTTAGGATGGTTGCTATAAAACTTTCTGACTGACCTTTTGAGCAGATCCTCAGGAAGGGCCTGCTCAGCAAAGTTCCAGTTCTTATAGATAAAAGCTGACATTTCCAAGGCATATCTTGCCGGAAAGACTGTTCTCTCAAATATTCCGCCTGCATTGATGAGTGTATGCCGAGCTAAGGCATTTATGTTCATTGTATCACGGAAATGGGGTTGCAGTAGCTTGTATATTGGGTGAAGCACACTCAACCGTCTGTTCGTTGCAATCACAAATGGCTCTATTACTGCATGGGTGTTCAACCTGCATATCGAGATTACAAGTTACAGTTTGGTTAAGCTACTAAAGTACAACTAGTTCATCTTCTTTCACATGTAAACTTACCAGTGGCTAATGAGCTGATGATAACCCGAATCGTTCACTGCAACGTAAGCTTTAGCCAACTGCCATTTTGAGTTTTCAATTCCGTGCTCGGACGGAGTAAATACTTGGCTAATGGGATCATGTATGTTTATGTCTGGTTGTTCTCTACTCAATTCAATTGCCAGTGGCTTCAACGTCCCATTGTCTTGGAGCAGAAGGACAGTTCTACTTGCATAAGTCTGTGTGGTCGTCGTGTTAATCTTTCTAAGGTATGGTATCAGCACGTCATGATAATCCAATATGAACAGCTTGTTATATGCAATTGCCTGTGTTCACACAAAGTAACAGAAGACATTAATTGAAGTAGAATACTTCATGAATTATGATTTCAAGAACTCTGCTTTTTCCTTTTTCTCTTTCTATGTATGAATTTGAAAATGATAAAATAGGGAAGGAATGATATACTTCTTCTACAGTTAGCCCATTCATGTTTTTCTCAATCTGCTCCCTTGTCATTGAACTATTGTGATTACCATATACTTTGGGATCTAGCTTGCTAGTAGGTGGAAATTCCTGTTAGGTAGAAAAAGTAGTAAATATATGCTAAATGAGAAAAACAAATATAGTTGTTTCAAGGGTAAAATAGAGTAAGAAAATTTCTTTTACCTCCAGACGTCGAATAATAACGGGGTTCACTCCGGCTATCATTTCTCGGGCAAATTCTTCATCTGTTCTCCATGCTGTTATATCTTCTGCAATTATTCCATAGAAAGCTCATATTTCTAATGGGGTAAAAATGCATTAGATTTTATTTAAGACTCAAAGTATCAAATGAAGTTTTTAGATAGAAATCATATTATACTTGAGATAATATCAGGTTCCGGGAATTTAAGAAGTTCCTTGAAAGACTCCCATGGAAGGCATTCTCTTGTATTTCTTATTAGATGACTGTCTGGAAGCTCATCTTTTTTCCTTTTTTTGTATAAGTTATGTATGTCTTCGAACTTGTTGAACTCATTGGAATTCTTTTTAAATACAGCTCTGATCTCTGGGATCAGTACCTGACCCAGGGATTTAAGAGAAGAACTGATGAATTCTGAGAACTTCACAGGACTGAACCGCTCATCTCGTGGAACATAAATATTCAAATTCAGTAGTGGCAATCGACTTTCGATGTTTGGATCTGTAAACGCAACTCTGAAAAGTTATGATTTCTCAGTATCTATCAACTAAAATTATATCGAGGGTTTATACTTACCTTTTTTATTTGGTCGACGACCTGTTCTTCCTCTACGAGGGTATGGGAATTCCTTTGAACCACCAAGCACGGGACGTTCATAATCTGATCCTTTTTCAGGATTCCCCAAGTCATTATAGAAAGCATAGTCATATACTCTGTCCCATTCCTTCAGCATGCCAGAACCATCTCCACGAAGATTAATGAGTTCGTCTTCCCTATATGACCGCAGTGGTCCCGGTGTATTACATGGAAGGTATGTCTGATAATACATACAATTATTAAGTTGTCTTGTTCAATCTTAGAATGCACAAATTTCTTGGATGATAGAAAAAAAATTGCTTATTATGATTTTTTCATTTTCTCATTTAGTCATTTCTCAGTGGAAGGTGGAAATACCTTGTATGCAAAGAAGATGCGGTCATATTTATAACGATATGCAGGATAAACCCAAGAATTGCAGACAAATTGGAGCTGACCGTGCCCCGGAACATCTTCTAAAGTAACCTTCTTGAGGTAAAACTGGCTATGGTGATGGTTTTTGATAAGGAAAGCACCAGGGACTCCCATAGACTCGTCCCAGTCAAATGTAATGTTGAATTTGGCATCATCATTGACAGACAACGAAGTGAACTTTGATACCCAACTCTCCAAGTATGCTTCTTTTCCAAGGTTCCCTCTTGATCCATTTTCTATAAGATTTACCATCAGTTTGATACCATAAAATAGTATACCAATAGTTTACTGTTTAACCCCTTAAATGGTAATGAACAAAGTAATAATTTTTTAATTGATTGTTCTATATGGATTCCCTGCTACTGAGCTACAGAGAAATCAGAGTAAGGCTAAGTTATGTAGAATGTATTCAAGCTCAGAAAAAGGTTGTAATATTTTAGTTCTCGATTTCTGGTTCTCTTACTACATTCTTGGAACCGGGAGAATACTTCTTGTTGCATAGTAATACGCAATGAAAGATTATAAAATAAACCTTTCATCAGAGTTTCTCAGAATTTTGTACATATAAGATGATGTACTCTTATCAATTAGGAGCTAAATTCAGTTCTAATAATTACACAGCATCTCTGGTAAGTATGACAGAACCTCTTATATGCTCTTTAGGTATTCCAATTCCCATTCAAAAACACACTCTCAAGTAAATTCCCTGTTCTATTATATATAAAATTGTACTGCAGTTATCGTTACAAAAGAAGGAAGAAAAAAGGGATGAAAGAAGAGAGTTAGCATTTTTTTAACTATAATATAAAACAACGCTGTTCTAGAGGAGGGAGTGTTAAATAACCTGGATCTGCATGAGTAGCACTGATGAGCTGCAATGAGACCCCTTTTCTGAAAATTTCATAAACTCGATCAAGAAACGAAGCACCAACATCAGTCATCTCCATAAAATTCTTTTTCCTTAGTACCACAGTGCCTTTAATCTTTCTCTCCTCAATCTTGGGTGAATCTCGAATCTTTCCACACACCGTTCCAAGTAATTTCTCAAGCATTTCTGACGAAGAACATGGTGGAAAAATCCCCATTGGAATAGACCTCTATTAGAATGTATTCAATACCTATCAGAAAACAAAATGGCACAAGATAGCAGGCTCTTATAGCAGTGCTTCTCACCTAATTCGAATGGGATTTATATAGCTGTTATACTCTTGACTTTGATTAACAATTTGAATTTAATATTAACTAATGCTCTTTACGGGTTCATATGAATCACTTGTATAATATGAGTGTGGGGCACGAGAAAATTTCGATCAATGTGTATTTTTGTTGAAGAGAAAGCTCAAGGAATTTATTCCACCTTGGATGATCTCTCATTAAGAAATTACATTTGACCACTAGGTAAGTATCATTAAATATTCTTATTGACACTTCAACCCTGTTTCCTCTTCCTGGCTCGAATTAAATATTTGCTCTTATCATGTCTGCATGGGATATTTTATATTTATTATTTCCATTTTCCCTTTTCTTTTGAATTCTATTGCATTTTTTACTGGTTGTCACGTCTTTAACTGAGACTTAGTTATTCGCATCTGCCAACCTAATGACTCCAGCTCATAGTGTTCGAAATAATTGAAAAATTCTAATTGAGGTGCACGTCAAGAAGAATTCAGTTTGGAATGTTATTGGAGTCCTATATCAAGTTAAAATTCTATTTTGGAAGCCTATTGAGAGTTGAAAATTGTTATTTGACTTGAAAAAGAGTTCGAGATGGAGAAAACAACTTAGAAAAAAAAATTAAAAATAAAAAAAAATTGGGCAGAACATCCGGTGCTGGGGTGTCCGGAGGTGGCGCCGTACCTGTTCCCGTTTTTCACGTTTTTCTCTCCATTTTCGTTTTGGACTTGATTTTTTGACATTCTACTTCATCAACAACTTTACTAGGAGGGTTTTGACGTCCCCTATATGTTCCCTATAAATATATGGCTATTTTATACAATTTTGTGGTGTGAGAAAAATGATTACTAGTAGGGTTGGACATGATCCGGTTCGGTTCGGTTCTGAAGAGAACTGAATCAAATTAAAATTTTCGGGTATTTAATAAATGGAATCGTTGGATCGAAATATAATTTTGAAATCGTTTGGCTTCGTTCAGTTTGGTTCTGTTCAGTTCCATACTATAATTAATTTTTTTAACATTTACAATAACATTACATAAATACAACTAATGACATGTTCATTCGTAGCTTCACTGGGCAGCTGGAGAGGGAAAGTCGGACCCGGCAGTCGGCTGCTTCGATTTGGGCACGTAGAGGCGGGTTTTCAATTTATCAAATGATTTGGGGTTAGTGGACTTGTACTTACCGAATGACAGTATGAAATTAAAAAGAGAAGGATAAAAACTTAAAAATATCTAAATCTTGGGCTAACAATGAAATTAATAATTATGCCAAAAAATTAAATTTAGAAATTGGGTTGGACTGTGCTAGCTAGGCATGAATTTGGAGCATTAATAACTAAATTAGTTAATTTGTTAATTTGTTTAGAAAAAATTAAAATAATTTAATTAATTCAATATAAAAAATTATTTAGATTCAGTTATTTGGTTCTCGATCTAAAATCGAGAATCAGACTAAACCCATCGGTTCTCGATTCAAATACCCATTCGTGTATTTAACTTATGAAAAATCGCTCAATATTGGTTCGGAAATTTTGTCCAACCCTAATTACTAGTTTTTAGGATCAATTGTATATTTTTCCATCATTATTGGTGCATCTCCCAATTCATCTGTCATATTTTCTTGCCTTCTTTTATTCTTTTGCTTGTGATCAAATATTTCATTATTGTGTCATATAATTTCAACATCTTAATTCGGTGATTGGTTTCATATTAAGTGGTACCGAGCGATACATGATCTTTGAATTCCCAACAATTGATATAAGATATTTTGGGCATAATTAACACAACAAATGGTATCAGAGACTAGGTTCAGCAGTTTCGTAATAAGTTTTTTTTTATTTGTTCGATAATTTTTTGTCCGTGATGGGTTCCATGAAATATGAAATTTCGTTTTTGGATCGGAACACTAGATTTTCTCTATGACAAGTTAAGAGGCGTGCAGTACCACTAGATTTTCTCTATGACAAGTTAAGAGGCGTGCAGTACTTGCATAGTAGGATTTGGATGGTGCTTTTTTGGGAATTGACAAGATATCCACAACTTTGACTGTGGAGAAGAAATTACGGTAGGATATAAAAAACAGTTTTTCACATTCATCTTCATCTATCGAATATCATTTTTCAAAACATTTTGAAGGAAGGATCAACAGGTGCTTTATGGTTGAAGTTGGAGCAATTGTGCATGACTAAAAGTCTTACAAGCAAGTTGCATCTCAAGCAGCGTTTATACTATCATCGAATGACAGAAAGAGGATAATTGGAAGATCACCTGGCTGTATTTAAAGAAATCGTTGCTGATTTGGAAATACTGGAAGTAAAGTATGATGAAGAAGATTTGACATTGATCCTATTGTATTCATTGACCACTTCATTTTCTTCATTTAGAGACACGATCTTGTATATTCATGATACTCGCACCATAAAGGAGGTGTNAGATTTGACATTGATCCTATTGTATTCATTGACCACTTCATTTTCTTCATTTAGAGACACGATCTTGTATATTCATGATACTCGCACCATAAAGGAGGTGTATGATGCTTTGTTTTCAAAAGAGAAGATAAACCATCTAGTTTCAGAGGTTAGAGATGGAGAAGACCTTGTTGCTCATGGTGGTTCAGGAAGGGACAGATCAAAGTTGAAGTTAAGTAATCAGATTTGTAACTTCTACAAGAAAAAGATGCACTTGAAGAAGGATCGCTACAAATTATAGAATAAAGAAAGGTTGGTTGCAAGTCAATATAGGAAGTAATCAGAGACTTCAAGTGAAGCAGACCTCGCAGAGAAAATTGTAAGTGAGGGAGATCTTTTGGCTATCTCTGACATCGAGTCTTTACGAGATGAGGATTGGATTCTAGATTCAGCGTGTGTATTTCATATGCGTCCCAATAAAGAATTGTTTACTATATATGAAATCGTTTTGAAAGGTGTCGTGGTTATCAGAGACAACACGCATTGTTAGGTTGCTGGAATTTCTACGGTCAGATTGAAGCTATTAGATAGGACAATTAGAACACTTGGCTATGTTCGACATTTTTCGAATTTGAAAAAGAATCTTATCTCGTTATCTATTCTTGATTCAAATGGTTATGAGTTCTTTGGTGCAGGTGGAGTTTTGAAGGTTTGTAAGGGTACTTAAGTTGTCTTGGAGGGACAGAAAATGTCTAAATTATACATCTTGTAAGATCGTACAAAATCTAGAAGAGTCGATCAGCAAAAGTTCAGTACCGTTATGGATATTCAATTTGGTACAATACCTTTAGGAGCTCGTAAAGGAAAAATATAGCTCAGTGGAGTTCAAGAGATATGGATAATGTCGCTTTGCCACCATTACCTGTGGTCCCATTGTATTCATTTGCTAGGGACGGATCTAGTGGTAAAAGGTATGTAGATGCTGATTTTGTTGAGCATGTTTTCAGCGTAGTAGAATGTGTACAATCTAACGAGAGGCCTTCTTTAAAAGCAATTGAGTTTGATTATACTTTGGGGTGTGTTACAACACAGTTTGGTGAATTTTAAATCATTATGATTTTTTTTTTGGAATCTGAGGTAATTTTGAAGATTACTGCTTGGATTGATTAGAAGAAGTCGAGCATTTTGTGTTTGGTTGAAGAAATCAGTTTTGGTTATTGTTGAAGAGTCAATTCACGCAGACAGATTTTCTTCTCTATGTGGAGAATATTTTGGAGCTTTGATCATTACAGTGGAATTCATGTTAATGTGGAAATTGTTAGAATTTGGGTGTGTCCCGAATTCCTTGTTGAAATAATTGAAAAATTGAAGTGCACGTCAATAAAAATTCAATTTGAAATGCTATTAGAGTCATATGTCAAGTTGAAGTTTTATTTTGGAAACCCATTGGGAGTTGAAAATTGGTATTAGACTTGAAGAAGAGTTAGAGATGGAAAAAACAACTTGAAAAAAAAAAAAAAAATTGGGCAAAACGCTCGGCGCCGCAGCGCTGGGGATGGGCGCCACCTGTAGTTGTTTCGATTTTTCGCGTTTTTCTCACTTTTTTGTCTTGGGCTCGATTTGTTGACATCCTGCTTCATCAACAACTCTACTAGGAGTGTTTGGACGTCTCCTATAAATACCCTATAAATATTAGGTTCTTTTATATCATTTTGTGGTGTGAGAAAAGTGATTACTAATTTTTAGGATCAATTGTATATTTCTCCATTATTATTGGTACAGTAAAATCTCCTAATTTCTTTGCCATATTTTCTTGTCTTTTTTTATTCTTTTGCTTGTGATCAAATACTTTATTATTGTGTCATATGACTTCAACATCTCAATTCAGTGGTTGATTTCAAATCAAGTGGTATCGAGCGATACGCGATCCTTGAATTCCCAACAATTGATATCAGATATTTTGGGCATAATTAACACAACAGTATATGTGGTAACACAATTTTTCATTCTGATGTTAGAAGATGAAAATCTTTTTCGACTTAATAATTCACACATAGCCATCAAGGCTGGCTCGGGTTGCTTTCCTAAAGTTTGGCGACTCCCCCTCCTCTTCTAGTTGGAAATTTTAAATGTACTTGATTAGTTAACATCTACTAGCTAGACAATCGGGAAGTCCATGCCATCTCCAGAAAAATCGGGGGTTTAGCATAATATTGGATCCCATACTAAAGTTGAGACAAAAGCGGTACTAATCAAGCTTTTGTATTAGGGTAGTGTTAGTGGTATATTGGGGTGTCCATTATGGGGTGCCCATAATGGACACCCCAATGGACATGAAGAATAATCCTTTGTATTATGGAAAGGGAGAAATGTAGACAAGCGTGCACACGATTTATTGAAAAAAAAAATAGAGGGACATTTTGATTATGCTTTAAAAAGTTAGTAGTGCGCATTTTACGGTTGTACCATATAGGTGCTCATGGGGTGAGGTGTAGCATGCTTGAATCTTACTGGGGTTTGTGGTAAAGGAACTGGATTAGAAAAAAGAGGGATTCTAGCTATAAAATATCTAATGAAATCGTCGTTGAAATTGAGATCTTATTTAAAGAGAAAGATATCAAATATCAGTGTGATGGGTGGAACGTGGGTTGATATTTTGAGATTTTTTTGGTAAATAAGTGTGAGAAATGAAACATATGTGATATAATATTCTAAAATATATATTGCATGATGGCTGTTGAGCTTATCTTCTAAATATTTGATACGTTGAATTGAACAAAATCAACAAAGAGAAACAATGACAAAAAAAATATAGTTTAGAAAGTTATATAGCCCCTGTTTGGCAAAGTTAAAAATCAGATTTTTAGCATATTTTTATTTTGATAAAAAATGAAATGTGTATAAAAAAAGTTGATAAAATTTGTGAGTATCATAAAATAGTTTTAAAAAATAAAATAAAAATGAATTTCATATATTGGGGCTCAATAGAGGCATAGTGTTCTTCACTATTTTCAACAAGGTCAGGTTTTATAGGGTTTCAACTTTTGCTTCTGATTTATATGGAAGAGCATTGAGGAATCACCTTGAGCATGATTGCTCTAAAAGCTTCCTTTATAAGTTTTTTTAATCAAATAAAACACTTTCAAAAAATTCTTCAAATAGGTCAAAAATGAGTTTCTTTCTTAGAAATATATTTTGATTTTTCAAAAATCTTATCAAATCGACCATGAGTCATCTCCTAAAATATAATGCCAAGCAACACAACCTATCTTTTGGAATGATTAAATTGTGAAAATTCCTCTACTCTCAGAAGTGTGAAATGGAGAAAGTTGTACAATATATCATATTCACGAATCGCTGCTAAATTCAAATTAAGTTCTCATTTGTGTGTGTGGGTGGGGTGGGGTGGGGTGGGGTGGGGGAGAGGAGATTTCCTATTGTCATATTTTTGTAGGATCCCATGATTGAAAGTGATTTTTCCTAGAAAAGCTTGTGATCTTGTACTATAAAATTTACAATCTTAAAAATCAAATCTTATGCTCGAGAATTTGAGAGTGAACAAATTGTAAGGCTAGACATTCAGTGTAACTTAAGAAAAAAATATGCAGTAAAATTTATGAGTTATCAATTATCAACCATGCTAAATACACCATTAGTTGACCAAATCTAAGAGACGGGAGGAGGAATATTTAATGACCCGTTTGGTTGTTAGACATCATTATATATATCCCAACTAGACAGGGACAGGGAAGATGATTGAAGGAAAAATGGTGGACCAAACTATTTATTTATTTCCTGTTTGTGATAATTAATTATGCAATTATTTATACCTTGACAGTTCAGTGGGGTCCATGACGAGAAATGCTTTAGGACTCATTTATTATATACCTACCGTATAAAACGTTCATTCAAGCTAAGAACCTTGGATGCTGAGTAGGTTTACGTAGCAACTTTGTAGTACAGATACTTCAATTAGAATAGTGTGTTCGTATCTGATACGTATCGGACACATGTCGATATTGATACTTTTCGGACATTTTATCATAAACATTGTTTTTATCAAAAATATTAAATATGTACTCATATTTAAAATATTTTAACAAGAAAAATTAATAATCAGTATAAAATTAAATTTATATTATATAAATGAAGAATTTTAAATAATTTAATCAACTTGTTGACGACATGTCTTGTCAGTATTTTTTTGAAAAACCACATGTGGGTTCGTGTTAGACACACGCGTCCGTGTCGGTGCATTATAGCTTACCAACTTTTGTTTCTTTTTCTTACATGTTCGACATTTGAAGTGCCGTGATTTAAATTGTAGACCATTACACCAAGTTATTTCTCGTCCATGGCAGCATAATATATTCGAAAGTTGTGTTTATACAACATGTGATATCAGTCAATCAACGCGATGCTTTCAATTGTTCATCATATGAGGGTCCGATTTGACACTTCAAATCGTCCACTGGGTCATCTCGAGTCTTGTATTTTCGGTCTCAATTGTGATAGGATAATGTTATTTCAATTACATGATCAGAATCATTACTAGGGGTGTCCGTGGGTCGGTTCGGTTCGGTTCGGTTCGGTTCGGTTCGGTTCTGCTCGGTTCCAGAATTTTCGGGTATTTAATAAACGGACCCGTCGGGTCCAAATATAATTATGGAACCGTTCGGGTTCGGTTCCGTTCGGTTCGGTTCGGATCGGTTCGGTTCCGTACCATAATTAAATTTTTTAACATTTACAGC
>CAIGRR010151928.1:0-13329 GCA_903798365.1 Fraxinus sp. 1973-6204
CTATCGTGAAAATGTTTAATATGTAGATACAATTGCATGTTTTTACTAGACTAGATACATCAAACCTGACTTTCGATATGGTTGATAAGTGAGAAATCTCTACCTGTGCAGATGCTATTCGATATATGTATATTGGTTTACTATTTCTTTTGTTTTTACAGAAAGATAAGAACTAATGCACGCAATTTACAGTTATTGATATATACTGCTTGTGTTTGATCTATACAATGGTATTAAGCACCCGAATATCTTCGAACCTTCTTAAATTTTTACTGTGCATGGGAGAAATGTCGATATATACTCCAACTTCTGAAATGTTTATCACAATCTCATGGTTCTATTCTATGACTATATCTTATCTGCAATTAAAGGAAAAAGTAATAGGAAGATATCAAGTCAATTTTTTGTTTTATAATATCTATAAAAAAAGATTGAAGTGGAGAATAAGAAGTTCTCTTGTACCAGTGAGGAAGCATTCAAAGGATTAACCTTTTTGTTCCAACACAAGTTTGAGTTATTAAGGGGAAAAAAAGGGAAAAATTGTTACTGAGTTGTAGGAGGCTGAAATTTGTGCACAAAAGTATATGGTGGAAATTAGAAATATGTTGGGGGCTGACAACGAAGTGCATTAACTGTTGTTATATTTATTGTCGTATGTCTATCACTTTCTAGAGTATCGAATTTTTCTTTCCAACAAGCATCAACATACTTTTCATAAATAGTTATGGAATGATCAACAAGATCGAACACATGATAGAATCACAAACAAAACTAAACAGAATTATAATCCGAGCCCACAAAATTCACGATATGTTCTTAAGACGAGTTTGCTCTCTTCTGAATACATACAATGATCATCTCCCATGATAGAACGAATTTTTACTTTTACAGAAGCAACATAACAATCTGCAAGAGTTCCAACATACACAAGTTTTTGTTTTATACTCAAAAATCTAGAACATAATATATGAAGTATTGCATTGATACATCATAAATATTTTAATGTGTATTCGTATATATACAATTCATTTAACAATTCTAGCATAGATGAAGGCTAATGCGTGTGGCAATTCAAACAATCTAAAAAGCTTTTTTCACGAATGGCGGTGATTGTTCAAACACTCTTTCAAATGAACATATGCATTAGTTAAGTCGATCGAATTCAATCATAGACGATCACAAGTCAAAGACGTTGGTCACGGCAAAAAACTCGTGAAAAAAGCCAAACGATTTGAAATATAATATCGTTAAGAAATTTTTTCCAAAAAAAAAAATGATATATGTTATACAATGACCTACACTCATACCAAATTTGGCCCACGATCGTGCACATGCCGTGCTGGCCGGATGACAACACCACACATATGGGTTTTTGACCGGACCCAATAGGATATAAGTCTCCCCTTTCAAAGACTAATCATTCCACTTTGGGGCTAAAATCGAATTGTCGAACTTTCACCATATAAACCAAACAAAATTTTTCAAGTTTTCCATTGTGGGATAAGTTATAAAAATTCAATCAAATTCTCGTGTATTTGTTATTGTGTTTTAATGCTTATCATATATTTGACCAATATATGATTTTGTTGTGTGATTTGTACAATTGTTGAGAGATTATTGTATATTTTAAACCAAAGTAGTAAGTGTCCTAGGTTTTTGTAGGAGATAGAGGTTTACTTCTAACTCTAGGTTGCCCATTGAAATATTTTCACAAAGATTTAATGTGATTGGTTGTATTCTAATTGACATAAAGATATAGTAGAATAAACCAAGCAATTATGGCTAATTTCACCCTAGAGAGGTAATTAGTTAAAACAAAAAATTTGGATCTAACATTGCAACTAAGTCTTTTTGATTTGTTACGAAATTAATTAGATGACCAACTAAGTGAAATCATGAATCTCAACTCTTTCATAATCCAAACTTTCCACAACTTTTATAATTCTTATTTTTGTTATTTTAACTGAACTTCAAACTATTTTTCTTACACGTTCAACATCAAAATTCAATTGTGTGTATTTCATTGTGTAATTAAAAGAAAATATTCCTCGTGGGTCGACATCTCGGACTCTTTAGTCCACTTTATTACTTGAACACGACATATGCGCTTGCGGTGTATATTTTTGGTGAACAAGTTTTTGGCACTGTTGTTGAAAAATTATTTTATTTTTATTATTACTTTAGTTGTTGGAAAATTATTTAAATTAACTATTGTGTAATTAAAATAAAATATTCCCCGTGGGTCGACATCTCGGACTCTTTAATCCACTTTATTACTTGAACACGACATATGCGCTTGCGGTGTATATTTTTAGCGAACAAGTTTTTTGGCACTGTTGTTGAAAATTATTTTATTTTGATTATTACTTTAGTTGATATTAGTTTTAACAATATTTATTATTTATTCTTTTATAATTGTATTTTAAAGTGGACCTTCTTAAATCTCGTTGTTCTAGGTCTTCAATAGTGTACGCATCGTTCAAGAAGTCTTGATCTTGTTGCACTCGATCCAGACATCGAAGGAACCTTTTGACGAAGACTAAGGGAACAAGAGTAAATGAAGAAGACATACTTTTTGGGATTTTATGAATCCTCCCATTGTGGAAAATGAATCAAGCATTGTCTAGTTGTCCTATGATCATCCTAACTTTCATCTTCATTCTATGCCACGCTTCATAGAGATTTGTAGTAACTTTAAATACGAAGGTGTGAGTGTGGAAGCAATCCAAATGAGGTTGTTTGTGCATGCTTTGAAGAACAAGGCAAAAAATGACTTAATACTTTGCCTCCAGGAAGCATCACTAGCTGGGTGGAGTTTGTTCAATAATTTACTACAAAATTCTCTCCATCCGCTAGAATTGCTAAACTCAAGCATGATACCAGCTTCCAACAATTTGACTCGAACAGTTTTCATGAAGCTTTGAAAGAGGTTCAAGGACATGCTTAGGAAGTGCCCGAATCATGGGATTACAATGGAACAATAAGTCAACTACTTCTATACCGGTTTGACTCCTTGACGTTCTAATGTAGACTCATCTTCAAATGGGCCTATCAAACGGAAGAGCATCCGGAAAGCATATGACTTGTTTGAAGTCATGAGTGAACAAAGTGCAATATGACTAGATAGAGGTTCACAAAGGGAAACTAGTGGAATGCGTAAGAGTAAAGCTTATTCACTTGTTCTTGTAAAGATTAACTCATTAGCAAAGAAGATAGTTGGGCTTTCTACTTCCGCTTCTACTTCATTCTGTACAAGCTCCTCCAATTTGTGATACATACAGAGCAAATCACCCAAGTTCTAATTGTCCATTGATGAGTAGTGGTTTTGCATCTATTGAGCAAGTGGCATATTCTCAAAATCTTCAACGCCAAGGGTACAATCCTTATTCTCAAACTTATAATTTCGATTGGTAAAACCATCCAAATCTGTCCTATGTAAATAATCAAAATGTACTAAATCCAAGGCCACAAGAAAAGAATGAATGGTGGGAAGAGGCTATCACTAAATTGGCGAGTCATCAATTGCAATATTAAGAATACAATGATGCCTCTTTGCAGTATTTGGAGAATTAAGTGGGCAAACAGCTGAAGTTCTCTAGGAAAGGCAACAAGCAGCTTTGCCTAGCAACACGAGACTAATCCAAGAGAGAATGTACAAGCTAAATGGAAGAAGCCATTGCTAAGTGGCGAATCATCAGTTGCAATATCAGGAACGCAATGATGCCTTCATAAAAAATTTGGAGCGCCAAGTGGGCCAAATTGCCAAGCTTCTCTCCAGAAGGCAACAAGGAGCACTGCCTAGCAATACCGATACAAATCCAAGAGAGAATGTACAAGCTATTACTACAAGAAGTGGGGTGCAATTGCCTGATAAAAAGCCCAATGGCTCTATCTGGCAAAACAACCATTGAAGAAGATGAGCCTAGTCAAGAGCCCAAAGAAAATGGTGAAGTGGCTAAAGAAAGTAAACTAGAATCATTAACATCAAAAGCTTCAACACCGGTGAAGGCATATGTGCCTCCTATTTCGTATCCTCAAATGCTTCAAAAGCACAAGCCAGATGCTCAATTTGCAAAGTTTTTGGAGATTTTCAAGAAGTTACACATCATTATTCCATTTGCCAATACTTGGACTCAAATGCCGAGTTATGCCAATTTTATGAAGGATTCTTTCAAACAAAAGAAAGCTAGATGAGAATGAAATGGTGATACTAGCAGAGGAATATAGCTCTATCTTGCAAAACAAGCTACCTTCAAAAATCAAGGATCCATGGAGTTTTACTATTCCATGCACAATTGGTGATTTAAACTTTAGTACAGCTTTATGTGATCTTGGTGCTAGCATTAATTTAATGCCTTTGTCAATTTTCAAGAAATTGGGCTTGGGAGAGGCCAAGGCAACCACCGATGGTGCTAGTATTAATTTGATGCCTTTGTCATTTTCGGGAAATTGGGATTGGAAAGGACCAAGACGACCACCGTATCTTTGCAATTGACCAATAGATCGATCAAATATCCTCGGGGTGTCATTGAGGTTGTCCTTATTAAAGTGGAAAAATTATTCTTCTCGATCAATTTTATAATTCTTGATGGAGAAAACTCATAACATCCCTATCATCTTGGGACGACCATTTCTAGATACCAATCGAGCTTTAATTGATGTACAAGAGGGAAGTACCCCTTATGCTTTTTAGGTGGATATAATTGATCATATGGTGGCCGATATCCCTGGATTTTCTAAGGATCTACTTGAGATATGTATTGCACGTTCTTTGAGCTTCGAAGATGGAGATCCCGATGTTGAGCAAATGGCTTATTATTTGGAGGTTACACTAACATACTCTTGTAAGACGATACCATATTTTGAAGACTTGAAGAAGAGCTCATCATCGCCATTACTATCTCTTCAACAAGTACCAACTCTTGAGCAAAAACCTTTTCCTCTCATTTGAAGGATGCTTATTTGGGAGAATCATCCACACTTTCAGTTATCATTTCTAATTCTTTGAGTGAATTGGAGGACAATAAATTGTTTCATGTACTGAGAGAGTGTAAGGCAGCCATTGGATGGACTATCTCGGACATTCCAGGGTTAGTCCTTCGTTGTGTATGCATAAAATCCTCATAGAGGATGACTTCCAAGCATCAATTGAGCATCGATTGATAACATTCCCTTCCTCAAATAGTACACACCTACAAAAATGGATATTTGGGATGAGATAGACGTCAAGCAAATGGTACAATTGGGGGATAAGAATTTATACTTAGTAGCTTCTCACATCCTTCTCAACAGTTACTCTATCTTATTACACAATTTAGTTGTATGTGCATAAGATGAGTAAACCGGGGACGCTTTATTGAGTTTTAAAGGAGTTTATGAGGATGAGGAAGTCTTGTTTCACATATGGTGATTTTGGTAAGTTGATTTGACTAAGTCTTAATTCTTTTAACAATTGTATCTTGTCATGTGGGACTTTCATGAGATACATTAGCAACGAAGGGAATGAACTATGACATATGATGGATGAAGTGCAACATCTCAAAGATGAGTGACCATTGTGAAACATTTTGAAGTTTAATGAGTAAATTGTGACCAAATATAAGTTGCATTAGTAATGAAACAATGATTTGGCTGAGTTGTAATGTTTTAAGCAGTCATAACTTGCATGTGAAATTTTTGTTAGCCACATTAGCGAATCAGGTAATGAATTTTTTAGGGTAATGGATAGAGTGCAAGCAAACAAAGTTCATTGAACAATGTGATTAGCCACGTTAGCGAATCAGGTAATGAATTTTTTAGGGTAATGGATAGAGTGCAAGCAAACAAAGTTCATTGAACAATGTGAAACACTTTGAAGTTGAGTAAACCATGACCATAATATAAGTTCGGTAATTATTGAAATAATTAACTCGGATATCAAAAGTATCAACTGTAATGTCACACTTTAATAGTACTAAAATCAAATAAACATCTAAAATTGAAAATCCTAAAATGAAAAAGGATTCAAGAACTAGAACCATCAACGAAAACTACTTGAATCTCTGTCTCATCTTTCAACGCTTTATCTTCAATCTCCTCATCCACTTCTTCTTCCACTAAAAAATAAAAAATATATTTATAATTTTCTTAAATTACTAAAACTTGAATAAAATAAGTTTACCTTGATTTTTTATTGGAATATGTTGTGTGATAGATGGATGACAGTGTGGAAAATATATAAATATTTAACAAATTGATTCTTAAAAAAAAAAAAAAAAAAAAAAAAAACTAGATTAGAATTGGAATGATTCGTTGTTGAGGAACTGAAAAGAAATCTCAACCGTACATTTAATTTATTTTCAAATTTTAATTCTTTAATAATCAGGTCAACTTATTTTTTTAATAACTAATTCATTATAGTGAACCACCCATGAACCAACTAGAATCAAGTTAAAACTTATTTTGATTTAATTTTTATTGAGATGTGTCATATTGTAGGATGATCGATTTTGACACCTCCACTTGTATTATTGCTTCTTCTTCTTGAAGACTCTTCTAAATAGGATAAATTACACTTTTGCTTGGGCTAAATAATTTATGGACAGGAAACTCATAAAAACAAGAATATTAAGAGTGTATCAATTTTTATTAGAGGAAATCTCATATGAACATGTAGTTAAGTTTTCCAATTCAAAAGTTAGGCGTGAGGTTTATTTAACCAAAAATCAAATATTAATTGAATTATGTAATATTATAAAATTTACCCACCTCAACCCCACTACAAAACCTAAATTATTTCCCCATCCCCATCCCCATCCACATCCCCGTCTCACTCTTCTTTTTATCTATCTTTCTACCATCTCTTCATACACCCTTCACACAACCACGTCGTGATCTGGAGGTGGTGCTATGAGCACTGAAACTCTACGCAGAGTGGGGGTCACATCGCTATTGTGCATAGAACAAGCCTCGCATCAGCGATGATGCAGCTGCTCGCAACTTTGCACAATGTTGCTGTAGCCACATGATCTGTTGTTGTGGCGTGTTAAGGTGATGTATTGGGGCAGGCTTTGGTGGTGGTGTGTAGGAGGTGGTGATGGTGGATTTGAGGTACTGGTGAAGTCTCGTAACTGTGGATTAATGTCCATAGGTGGTGTTGGTATTGTTGTGTAGGAGGTGGTGATGGTGACTCACAATTTGTTCACAAGTCACATGTCACTATAAGTAGGTCACATGTCCATGGTCTATAGGTCACATATCAATTTAATTGGTCACAGATCGATGCCTAGAGTTCACAGATCGATTAAAATTGGTTATAGATCAATGTCCATAGGGTCACAGGTCACATATAACTAGTCATATGTCAAAGTTCATAAGCCACAATTCACAAACTCAAGAGACCTGGTCAAATGTCATTGATTTTTTCAACCTCATTTATCTGAATTGGTCACAAACTCAATTAACCAGATTTCGACGGTGAGAATTGAAGTTGTTTGCTCAGATAAGTACTTTATAAATTACACCAAGGGCTGTTTTCCAATTTTCAATTTTAAAAAATAGTTTTAAATTATACCAGCAATACTGAGTCACTGTTGAAGAACATGATTAGTCATTAGCGCTGCTTAGTCAATGTTTTCCAATGGCCACTATATTTCTTCCTTTAGCAACGATCAGTTTGTCGCTGAAGAAGTCAGGGTTGGGTGGATGCCACAACTGTAAGAGAGGATGGTGATGGGTAGGTGGATGTGGGTAGATTAATTTAATTTGATACTATTATTAATTAAAATTAAAATATTGAATTAACACCTGACTTTAGGATTTTCAACCTTAATATCTGGAAATTGATTTGATGCATATTTAATACCTAACTTATGATTTTTTCCCTTATTATTATATGAATTGAAATGGAAAATTTAATAACTGTCATAGTTTAAGAACATAATTTCAAATTTAACAAATTTGTAAAATAATTTCAAAATTAGGTGGTATTTCACTGTGAACTCTAATAAATATTATGACATATAAATTGAAATCAAATCATGTTAAACCTCCAAAGTCGCCACCTTTTCCTCCACCCCCACTAGTACCTTCTACCATCCCCAGTACCATCGTCGCAACCTTCTCTTGCACCACCACCTTCTCTAAGGCCTCCTCATATGCCACTATCAACACCTCCTAGTGCTCTAAATCCTTCACCATAAGTAAAATCACCCCCAAGGACTCTTTTTACACCACCACCAACACTTCTCCCTATTCCAAAACCCACCACCATTACTACAACCACTTCGAACACCACCACCTCCTCCAAAGTCAACTCTTACACAATCACCCACTCCTCCCCAATTGAAAACCACCACAATGACCTGACAACACTGCCTTACCTGTTAGTATTGAGGCAATAGGGTGAGAAGGATAAACAAGTAACTTCACCGAAGGGACAGGTGATGGGGAAGCAGCATCGATATATGGAGCATGCACTGAAGTTAGTTGGTGGTGCAACGTCGAAAAATAGGAGGTAAATGCCGTGAGCACTGAAAGCCCAAGATTAGCTAACCAAGAGGGGACTGAATTGGTTATTAAATCTTTTTCGTTATTTACTTAAGATTTTAAGCTAATAAACACACAAATGATAGAGAATTAATCTAAGCACAAGTAGGGACGTAAATGGAACAATACAAACTTGTATAAAGTAAAACGTTTAAGTAAAAAAGTTAGAGAGTGCAAACGATGTAATATGGAGGTTCGATCCAATGCAATGATCTACGTACCCCGTTACCAAGCTCTCCGGCACGAGCAAGGCCTTTTTCACTATGTTGATTTGACTTATGGTGCAATCCAACCCTTTACAACGCTTTCGGTGACTTACAACCAAGGAACACCGATCCTTTTACAATGTTGAGCTTTTCGAGACCTCCACACGACCTACAAATCAAAATGAATTTACTAGTGAAATCGTCTCTTCTTATTGAATGATAGATTTAAAGTTGATAACAAAAAGAGAAGAGGCAAACACTTCAATAGATGGCAATGAGTATAGCTCAAAGTGTTGGATTGAAAACGTCTCTTCTTATTGAATGATAGATTTAAAGTTGATAACAAAAAGAGAAGAGGCAAACACTTCAATAGATGGCAATGAGTATAGCTCAAAGTGTTGGATTGAAAACCTTCTTGAAGAACTAAAGATTTTCACAAAGTTAATCACTTAATAGTTTTTCAAGAATTTAATGCTTTTGATCTTCTTTATGATAGAGAATAAGGTGGTTGTGATCAATAAAAGCCTCTCTTTAATGCTCTAAAAAAGTTCTTGCAAATGAAAAGTGAGTGAGGTATTTATAGAACTCAAACAGGCCAAAACTCTGTCCATGCGGACAAGGTATCCGGACGTCCGGATCGTGTAAACAACTAGCCGTTTGAAAATGTTAGAACGGTCACAAAAAGTGATCGTTAAAGGTCGTCCGGATGTGCGTTTTGCCTCCGGATGTTTTCTTACGTAATTTTTCGTTTGTTGCAATTTCTTGAAATACTCTTCTCACATATTATTTTCAAGGTAAGTGACTCGATAAAGATTTTATGCAATCATTTGATTTGAAAATAATTTTTCTTATGCATAAAAATTCACTTTGTGCTCTTAGTAATCATTTGCCAAGTATTGAAGTATTTTACCTTTACATGAATGTGAAAAGTCTAAGTACCATGTTTTGAACATCTTGACATACGTTGCTTGACCATACTTCGACTTTTGTCTCGATTCTCATTGAGGCTACTATTTGCGGGTTTCTTCATAGTCTCGATTGATCGAATTTGTATCCACGTCGATCTTTGTATGCAAATTACTTGATCACGACACTTCGTGTCATCAATTTTATTCTTTATGCAATAATCACTATAGACACTCAAAATCAATTTGTTAGAAATAAACATAATTTGTTTGAAATAATCAAAACGAGACGTGAACCATATGTCAACAATTTCTCCCTTTTTTGATTATGACAAACAAGATAATTTACAATGTAAGTATCGAACAAATTGTTATAACTTTTAGACATATGTTCCCCTGTCAATGTGCGTAAAGATAAACAAGTTGATATAAAGCTTCTACGGATGTTTCCCCTATCGACATGCATATAACCATTTTTATGTTTGTCGTACATAATCATGCATAATTATCCATTTATCTTCCCCCTTTTGGAATAAGCAAAAAGAGATAAGTGAGAAAGCAAGTAATCAACTTAATTAATTCTAAAGATAACATACTAGTCAAACCATAGGAGTTCATACATAAAAAAAAAGAAACAAAAAAACATGTAAAAGAACTAAATGAGCTAAGATGCCGGAGGCGGCGGGAAGCGAGCATCGAGAGCAGCAAAGAAGGAATCCTGTCGATCCTGGAGGGCAGTCTGTTGTGCGTGAAGCTGACGTAGCAAACTCTCGAAGCTATCGACGATGGCAGTAAGAGAGTCGATGCACCCATTGAGGAGGTTGAATTGATCTTCTATGAATGAGCGGTCAATGGAAGAACGAGATGCACTAGATCTAGGAATATCAGAGGGAGGGATATGAGCATCTTCAGGGTCGCCTTCAGATTCGTCCTCGAAGGGTAGAGTCGAGGGGCCGGAGGTAGCATCAAATGCCTTAGTTCTAGCCATCCATTGCCCGTTATCCTCTACTATTCTCATCCGTTTGAGGGTTTGTATGTTAATAACATCGGTAGGGCATGGTTTAATAAATGTTTCACCCTCAAGTGGAACGTCGAAGTGATGAAATATTTTTGTTAGAAGCATCCTGCAGGTAGTGCTTTAGTGTACCGTGATGCATGCACAAGGTTCATAACTCCTATAGCGATGGTAGGAAAATCCAATTTTCGCCTAACCAATATAGAATCTAAAAGAAAGAGATCGAAGTTACTCACTTCGTCTCGGTGACCTTTTCGCGGAAAAATAATGTTGGCAATGATATTTTGCAAAAAATTACACAGGAGACTTAATTGGTTGGCGCTAATTTTGGTGATATTCTTGAAGTTTTTCCCGGTGACCCGACGACATGCCTCGGAGGGGTTATAACCATTGCAAGTAGGATGTGCTTTGTGAACAAAAAAATTGTAGGTCACACGGTTGAAGCTCGAGAAGATCACGAACGAGAGCTTTAGTAATTTTGATGCGGACAACTTTAATAAACACGTAATCATGTCGGAATGAGGGTCAAAATACAAGTCCTTGTAAAATTCTTTCATAAGATGTGGGTATGCATGTTCCTCCAAGGTACACACGGATACCCATCCCATTTTCTCAAAATATTCTTCAATATGAAAAGCGGGAGCTTCTATAGTAAAGTCAACAAAATCGACGCTCTTACCGATGAGAATGGGTGACTTTTCGAAGGGATTCGGTGGCGCCTCGGGTTCCAACTCCATGTCCTCCTCGGATGAAGATGGTGGAGGGCATCTCTCAGTTTTCTTGATTCTTTTGCCTCGTTGGGAGCCCAACATTGTGAGAATTTTGAGGAGAGAAACTCGATCTCAACGAGTAGGGTTTGAGCCACGTTGCTAAAATTACAAAAAAAAAAAAAAAATTGGAGTTATGTGTGAAATACGGGTAGGTAGTGATAGGGTGATGGATTCTCAACGTTTAATTTGAAGAATTTGTGGAAAATTTGTAGTTTTCAACTAGGGCTTCGAGTGGATTTTTGAGATTTGATGTAAAAGCCTATGGATTTTGCAATGAAAAGAGTTTTGAATCGAATGGTGATTGTTTTTGAGTGATTTTGAGTGAGTGTAGGGAGAGAATCTTGCGAGAAAAGATGAAGAAGTGGAAAGAAAAAGAGAAAAAGTCTACCTTAAAGGTCTCAGATCCGATGAACAGAACTTTTATTCGTCCGGACGAATTGATGATTCATCCGAATGGCCTGATTTTTGAAAACTTGAAAAGTTTAGTTCAATTTTGTGCATCGATATTATCAATGATGCCTAATCTCCTTCTAATATGTGAGAAACGGTCTAGAGTGAGAGGTTTAGTGAAGATGTCAGCCAATTGATATTCCGTATCAACGAATTCTAGTAAGATATCCCCTTTTTGAACATGATCCCGAAGAAATGATGACGTATTTCGATATGCTTAGTTTGAGAATGTAAAACGGGATTTTTGGACAAGTTAATAGAACTAGTATTATCACACATAATAGGAACATGATCGTAGGATAAGTGATAATCATTTAGAGTTTGCTTCATCCAAAGTACTTGTGCACAACAACTCGTCGATGAGATATTTGGCTTCTGTCGTTGATAATGCTACTGAGTTTTGTTTCTTATTAAATCATGATACTAGGGCAAAGCCTAGAAAGTGACAGGCTCCACTAGTACTTTTATGATCAATTTGACATCCGGCCTAATCGGCGTCCGAATAGCTAAGCAAATCAATGTGAGTGTTTTTCGAACACCAAAGTCCTAAGGTTCGAGTCGCACTAAGATATCTAAAAATTCTTTTCATAGCTTTAAGATGGGACTCCTTAGGATATGATTAAAAATGAGCACACAAGTATACACTAAACATGATGTTGGGCCTACTTGCAGTTAAGTAAAGAAGGGATCCGATCATACNTTCTTTTCATAGCTTTAAGATGGGACTCCTTAGGATATGATTAAAAATGAGCACACAAGTATACACTAAACATGATGTTGGGCCTACTTGCAGTTAAGTAAAGAAGGGATCCGATCATACCTCAATATTTGGTGACGTCAACGGAGATTCCTTGATCATCTTTGTCGAGCTTTGAGGATGTGCTCATAGGAGTGCTCATTGGTTTTAAATCACTCATTTCAAATCTCTTCAACATGTCTAATATATACTTACCTTGATTGATGAATATGCCATGATATGATTGCTTAATTTGAAGTCCGACAAAGAACTTAAGTTCTCCCATCATGTTCATTTCAAATTCCCTGCTCATGTTTTTCGAAAATTCTTCATATAGACGAATATTTGTTGCTCCAAAAATAATGTCATCAACATAAATTTGAACGATGAACTTGTCTTCTTTATGGGTTTTAATGAAAAGAGTAGTATCCACTTTACCAATAGAGAAGCCATTTGAGAGTAGAAATTTGTTCAAGCATTCATACTAAGCTCGTGGAGCTTGTTTTAGACCGTAGAGATCTTTTCTAAGTTTAAAAACATGGTTTGGAAATTTATGATTTGTAAAGCCGGGTGGTTGTTCAACATAAGCTTCTTCTTATATGAATCAATTTAAAAATGCACTTTTAATATCCATTTGATAAAGAGTAAAGTTTTTGTGCATGCAAATACAAGAGGTATGCGAATGGATTCCAACCAAGCCACCGGTGCAAAAGTTTCTTCA
>CAIGRR010151938.1:0-19024 GCA_903798365.1 Fraxinus sp. 1973-6204
AAAACAACACAACCACCAAATATCGCTGTTACCGACGACACCAATCGCTGCTGCCCAACTCATCTAGGGTTTGTTTGATTTGGGAAATCGATCACCGTAGGGCGCTGCACATTCGTGATCGCCACCATCTACAAACCACCAACCCAAAGTCAACTCAACCATCACATGCACGATCACCACCTTTGCGACCGCCACCATCGCCTGCATGCCGGCACCACCTTGGGCTGTCTCGCGACGGTGAGGGAGATCTGCAAACCCTAAGAAACCCACTTCCAAGGACAGCGCACACAGATAAAGCGGCTATGGCACAGGATTTGCGCGAGGTTGGACAGTAGCGGCGACGTCGCTGCTCGACTCTCCGGTAGTGGGCACTCCTCAATGGCGATGGCGGTAAGGAAGTGGGTAGAGAGAGAGACGAGAATCATAGACGAGGAGGAAAATAGAAGAAAAATGATTTGAGGTTTTGTTTGGGATTAGGGCTAGGTTTTAATATATTACCTAAATTTTGAATAAACAAACTTTGTACTTGATTTTTAAAAAGCAATTTTTAAACCCTTGATTTTTTGTAATGTCCCTTGAATCTGTATAAAAAGTTAGGCCCAACAAAATCTCAACCCGGCCCATATTTACAAGATATTTCCGCGTTAAAATGGCCGTTAAAAACAGAATTTCGGATTAGGCATCAAATCTATCTAATGGTTGCGTGTGTAAATTCAATCCCAGCGCTCCCAACACTTGCTTTTGCTTCAAAATGCAGAACCCAGATGGAAATAAATCAAATGCATGCAAATTTAATTACCACAGGGCAGTTAAAAAATCCGTGTTTGACCACAAAAATAATTCTTGATTTTGCTAATTCAAAGAACAAACGCCTCGTTAATTTTGCAAGATACCTTCTTTTCACTCAAAATTGTAAAGACCCTTTTATTTGGAATTTAATTATTAAATCTTATTCTCATGGAAATGACCCCGAAAATGCCTTCCAAGTATTAGCTTTAATGCTTGTGAATGGGGTTTTAGTAGATGAGTATTCCTTTTCTTTAGTGTTAAAATCATGTTCAAGGATGAATTTAGTAAAGCAAGGTATGCAGATTCATGGGTTGCTGTCCAAATATGAATTTGGGCTGGATGTGTTTTTGCAGAATTGTTTGATTTGTATGTATATAAAATGCGGGTGTATTCAATTTGGTCGGCAGGTGTTCGATAGGTTGCATCAGAAGGATTCTTTTACGTATAACTTGATGATTGATGGGTATGTAAAATGTGGGATGGTGGATTCAGCTCGGCAATTGTTTGATACGACGCCATCAGAGACGAAAAATTTAATCACTTGGAATAGTCTGATCAGTGGGTATGTGAAATTGGAGAATGGGTTTGAGGTTGCTTCTGATTTGTTTGAGAAAATGCCAGAAAGGGACTTGATTTCTTGGAATTTGATGATTGATTGCTGTGTGAAGAAAGGGAAGTTGGAATTGGCTAGTCTTTTGTTTGATAAGATGCCAGAAAGGGATGTCATAAGCTGGGCTACTATGGTTGACGGGTACGCAAAAATAGGCAATGTTGATGTTGCTAGAGGTTTCTTTGATTCTATGCCTCAAAGGGACGTGATCTCCTGCAATGCAATGATGGTTGGGTATGTCAAAAGTGGATGTTGTAAGGAAGCGCTGAAAGTCTTTCATGATATGTTAAGGGGGAATTCTTCTGATTTGGCTCCTGATAGTGTGACTTTGTTGACTGCTCTTTCTGCAATTGCTCAATTGGGCTACATTGATGAGGGGGTTGCAATACATCGTTATATGGAGGACCATGGGTTTGTAGTGAGTGGAAAACTTGGTGTTGCCTTGATTGACATGTACGCAAAGTGTGGCAGCATAGAGGAGGCTATGAATGTATTTGAGGATGTTGAAAAGAAAGGTATCGATCATTGGAATACTATTATTGGTGGATTGGCCATTCATGGCCTGGGCGATTTAGCTTTTGGTTTTTTCATGGAGATGGAGAGACTCCATTTAGAACCAGATGACATTACATTCATTGCAGTTTTGAATGCTTGTGGCCATGCTGGACTGGTGAAGGAAGGTGTGCTGTGCTTTGAAATTATGAGAAGATTTCACAAGATGGAGCCTAAGATCCAACATTACGGATGTATGGTTGACATCCTTGCCCGGGCAGGGCATGTTGAAGAAGCCACGAGATTTGTCAAAGAAATGCCCATTGAGCCCAATGATGTAGTTTGGCGAACACTGCTAAGTGCATGCACTAACCATGAAAAGTTGAGCATTGGAGAACCAGTTGCTAAGCATCTGATTGGAATAGACTCTTACAATCCAAGCTCTTATATACTTCTATCGAATATGTATGCTCAATTTGGTCTATGGGACTATGTTAGACAGGTTAGGACAATAATGAAAGAAAGGGAGCTAAAGAAAGTTCCTGGCTGCAGCTGGATTGAACTCGAGGGCAGTGTTCACGAATTCTTTGTTGGGGATACAGCACCAAATGGACAGGCGGCACTTGGATCAGAGTCACCTCTTGTAGGCTTTGACGAGGTATTCTCTTCATGCCCCGAAAGTAGCACTAGCTTTTTCCCCTCAGTCATGTGTACAATGCATACTAAAGCTAATTGACATGGTCCATGGAAGGCAGCAACATGTGAAGTAAGCAAGTGCATGTAAAAGCAATTTGATGGAATATAACAATTTTTTAAAGTTTGTATTACACAATTATCTTCCATATGTTTTCTCTCTTCATTATTGTGACGCCAACAAATAAAATAACCTGTGATTGCTAACAATAACTGAATAATTGAAAATGTGAATCTCGATTTGCTTCACCAAGCAAGCCAGACACTATCCGAATTATATGAAAGGAAGAAGTGTTCCACCTTCACCAGTTGGAGCGTTAATTTACCTACTCGCATACCACCCTTATCTACCCAATATTTTAGCATCACGGTTGCATTTTTGTCTAAACTGCAGAGTACGTACTTCCAAACGTAGTATCTATGTTCAACCAACTCCAATCCTTTCAAAGTTCTTTGCATATTCTTCTTTAAAATGCATCTGTACCAGACCAAAGACCAGGAAAAGCAGTACATTATTGTATATGGACAACGCTACCCCATTTCCAAGTATTTTTTTGGAATTGAAGTAGCACCGGAGCACAGCTATTAGTGGTGCTAAATTCACGAGCTACAACACGGTGCTCTTTGTTGTTATTTGTGCTTTCAAACCAAAACTTGGACTCATGGTCTTCTCCCTGGTATAAGATATTAATTGGTACCAGCTCATTAGAATTATTTTAGATATCTTGATTTCCACATTCACAGTTCAACCAAAAAGAACTGAAAAATTGAAACGCCTCAGAAATATCTAGTAGCAATCATGACAATGTCTTCATAAATCATCAAAATGAAGCCTTTAGACAAGTGAAGTCTTTTTGTTGTTTCCCTCGGGTGGGAATGATTCCCATGTGAGGCGACATTAAATAATAAATTAAATAGGCTGAATCTCATATCCACACATTTAATTCAACTTATATTTCACCACACATCACTTGCCACATCACATGGAAATAATTCCTTCTATGTCCATATAGCATATTCTTATATAAACGGAATGGGGGCATGCACCTCATCGTCACTCCTCAAATAAATTATTTTTGCCTTGGATAAAGCTGTCTTAATTTCCATCATTCATTTCTAAAACTGGTCCATATAGAAAAAATCGTGTCAACTGGTCATTCTCCAGTTCCCCATGGAAGATCATATAAAAATTGCATTACAAACTTAGCAAAATTCCCAGTTTACCACAATAAAAATAAGTCTTCCAAAAACAGAACTAGCCGCTCTTTTCCAGAAATAATACTCATGTTACATATCCAACATTCCATCATGCACCCGCTTCAGGCAACAAGTGTGCTTGCAGTGGTAGATTCACTGCAAAGGGAAAACAACTAAATGAGTACTTGCAGGAACAAGAAGAAAAATAAAGACCAGATAATTGTATTCCGAACGAAGAGGAGAAATGCATGCATTATACGAAAATGGCTAAAAATAAAAAGAAGCCTAGGGCAAAAAAAAAATCTATAATTGATCAATGTACATCACAATATCACAGAGGTTCAGTTCGTTTTAAATAACTAGATCAAAATAAAAGCATCAAGAAACACTAACATTATGGCAGCAGGTCTCAATGTTTACTATTTCTGCTTGCAACACAAGCCAAAGTTAAGAAAGGAGTTAAGGTCGTTTCTGATAATCGTTTTTCCTAGTCGTTGACTTTAACTATAATTGGATGCTTTGTCAAATACAACATCGATGTGATCGAGCTAAAACACTTGAAATCTCTGCATTGGATTTTATACATTTCTATTCAGGTCAATAACCATATTTACGTTAGTATATTTAACAAATTATTGACAAATCTTTAGCTATAATCAAAATGCAGTCCAAAACATTTGTCAAAGCTTGGGAACGAAAACTCATCCAAATAAAAATCTCAGATATGGGAATTGAACTAACTATTTCCAGACAGGTGGAAGCTTCTTTGTCTTTTTGTAGTAGCGAGCAAGCCTGTGAATTCTGCTCTCAACAAGAATCAACCTGAACTTGGAGTCTTTGTCCTTCCTGTTCCTCTCAAGATGCTTGCGAATAGCAACAGCTTTCTTAATGAGGTGGTACAAATCCTCAGGTATCTCAGGAGCAAGTCCTGGGAATCAGTAACAATCACAAGGTAATATATTCATATATCTGTAGAAGACACTGAAACTGGCAAGCCTATGGTGCAGAAAATTTACCATGGCCCTTGAGTATCCTCAAAATCTTACTGCCAGTGACACTCTTCACCTGTGCAATTCCATGAGAATCACGAAGAATAACACCAATTTGAGAAGGTGACAACCCCTTCTTGGCAAACTTACAGATATTGTCTTCCACCTGAATAGAGAGAGCTTAAAATATTAGAAAGCAAAATTAATAGTCTACAATAAGCCTTGAGAAGGAATTGAAGAAAACCTATCAACTGCAACTAAGAGAATGAACGGCCTAAAAATTATTATTACGGAAAATGCATTGATCAGGAATCACAGAAACATAAAATAGTATAGATAAGGATCATACAAGATTTGAAAATAACATGAAACCAAACAGCACAGTGCAATGGATTATCATCTTCAATTTTGCAAATTACTGTGAACATCTTTGTTCAAAGTTGAGCTTTGCATTCTTGTAGCCTGGAGGGCACTCAACGCTGTTCAGTAATAATTGCAACTAAAACCACATCAGGCTACAAGCTTGTTTTGACACTTGTATCCAAGCAAAATCTAGAATATTGGAAACCCACTTTTTAAAAATTGAAAACATTTATGCTCACAATTGGTCTAATAAATTGCTTCCAAATTAATTCTTGGATACATCAATTCAATTGATACACAACAGTTCTAGCTCAAGTTGTGCCAGTCAAGTCATAACAGACACGAGAACAAATTAGTATGACTCAATGTCTCCATCTTACTATTTAGCTCTCCTTTTATCCATGTATAGTACCCAAACTCAAGTCAAGGGTTATGCCTAGGGAAGAAAAGCTGCAGATTTTCCTTCATTACTTTTCAACCTTACGTTATCACATTAGAACTTACTTTTACAAAGAAATGGGGTCGGTGAGCATCTCCGTAGGCAAAATTTTATCTTTACACTTCCGTTAATTTCACAGAACTCGTTCATATAATTTTACTCTGTTAAATTATTACTAAATAATATGGAGATATTGTTGAACTATTACACAACTCCATGGAATTGATCCCAGAAGTAAGATACATGACTCCCATATGTACACGTAAGTGTAATAGGATCCACATTTTGTTTCTTTGTCTAAAATAACACACAAATGGTAATAAACATTGTCTCAATAAATACAAACACTAAAAAATGCCGATGGCGCGAAGTGAAACAGATTGTTTTGGATTGTAATTAATAAAAGCAAGGATGAAAGTGCAATTACGTACATCCTGAGAAGATATCTTGAGCCAGCTCGGTGGAGTCCTCTTGTACGGAAGTGCTGATGCTGAAATACCCTTACTGCATAACATACATTACAAAAAACGAGAAATAATCGTTAAATGGATATTTTTTCATGTATGCGTATACGTAACTAGAGAAAGAAAGAGAGAAGACCCTCGGCTGTGCATACGACCCATGACAGCGGCAGTCTTGGAGGTGTCGGCGGCTGCGCGTGGAGCTGAACTACGCTTACAAGGGAGAAAAAGCCCTAGAGTGCATATGGAGATTAAGAACCGGAGGGTTTTTATATAAGAGAAGATATTTGCATATGAGTCCTTAAGGTTGACCTTATTTCCTTTTTCACCTCTTATATTTTGTATTACTTGTTGTCAAGATGCATTAACGAATGTTTTAATCATACCTTGTTTACATTGTCTAAATAAAATTAATTTTTTAGTAGATTTTAATAAATGTTAGTGAAACAAGTTGTATTGAAAAGTTGTGTATTCTATGAAGTATGTGATTGAAATGAATTGTTCACTTTGACTTGAATTTTAATTCTGAATCAAACTGAAACTAGAGAAAAAATAAATTAAAATGTTAATAAAGAAAAAATAATTAAGCTCATGTTTGACTACCCTTTTTGGAAGGAAATGTATTTTGGAATAATGGTTATTCAGAGAATGTGTGGTTAAAAAAAAATGTTTTAGATTTCATATAAAATTATTTAATTGAAAAATGTTTGATTAAAAATGAATTTTTGTTAAAAAAAAATGGAGCCCAAACAGAGATTAAATAACTAACTTAAATTGGTTTGGTGGATGAAAGATGTTAATAATCAATTCGACATTTGCAAATAATGTGCAATCTAATCTCACCAATCATTCGTGTGAGTTATAACGATCCAATTAGCCCCATTTGATGATCATTATTGTGTAAAAATGATGTTTTAAAATAGTAAATTTTTTTTTTTTTTTTTGAGAATGCAATTAAAAAGCGAGAAAGTTTTGGGTTTACGTATAAAATATTTTATTGCGTGAATGTGTGGTTAAAATGAATATGAAAAATAAATTGTTTTACTTAAAAGGTTGAACCCCAACCTTGAGGCCCCACCCGCTCCGCCCCTAGAGTATCGTGGAGGAGGTAAATTGCGGGATATGCCTCAGCAGGTCAATGTACAAGAGCTGTCATACTGGTGCCCACAAAGAGTTCAATTCCAAATCTTATTAAAAGCAGGAATCGAATACTCACACTGCGACTGTCAGCTCAATTGAGACTACATCACTCATGTCCTTTGCACCACTAATTTATGCCCCGAGGGACATAAATTGTTTTACTTTAAAAGGAGTCAAGCGGGGCTGAGTATGACAACTAATTGCTTGTCATTAGAAAGTTAATAAAAGTTGAATTTGTATCAACTTCTGCCAAATATTTGGATAGGTTTTGATAGTCAAATCATGCAAGTGAATATATTAATTTGTGCTACTCGTTGAGTAGATGATCATAATATATTTAAATTATCAAAACCAATTTCCAATGAATGAGAAATTGTTGTCTAAAGATAGGAGGAAAAGAGGGAATTCAACACGTAAAACCGTCGCTCAAGCAACTGACTCCTACTTTGAGCACTCAAGTGGCCAACCAGACAACTTGAAGAGCTATGTCTCTTCATGAAACATGCTGAATTTTGAGGCGTGTCTCTTCGACCAGAACCGCTCCACCTCTATGAATTGGACAACCTTAGTGATCTAAATCCATTTCATACTGTATGTATTGATTACATTACACCATATCATTGCACAATCAAAGTTTTTATTGCATAAAAACTCATTCAAAAGTAGAGAAGAAAAATTGAGTTCATTAGTTAAATAATTTGGAGTGCTCCTATTGCGAAACGTTATCTTTACATCTTGAGAGACGAATGTCGAAAAACCTTTAGCACATAATCGGGACATTATCATTTTAAGGATAAAGAGTTCAACTCTTACCTTGATCGTATTTATTTTCATGCATTTCTCATTTCTACCTTACATATTTGGTAAGTCGAAGTTCTATTCAGTTCTACACACTTGAAAAATATATTTTTGTTAATATAATTCATGCTTATAATTTGTACCCAACAAATATGATTACTAAATCCACTTAATGTAGGTCATGGCTTTGCATCGGTATAATTTCTTGGAATTTGCAGGAGATTTGATGCAGATTTGATGTCTATGCTATTAGTAATTTCATACTGGCACTTTGGCTTGTGTATGGTGTAAACTAAGCCATGATACAACAGTTAAAACTGCTCCTTAAACGTATAATTCTGCAGAGATTTGTTGTTTCCCCGATTTTATATTTGGTGGGTTGAATTATGAACGTATTGTTACGATAATCATACTGACAATACCCAACTGCCAATTCTTTGTAGTGGCGCGCTAAATGGGTTTTTTCCTATCTCATTCTGCAATATAATCACATCCAATTCCCCTACCATTCCGTAAATCTTTTTCGTTAAAGATATTGAAAAGTTCCTCGAGCCCTTGAAAATGAAATACGAACAAGCAAAAGGATACTAGGCACAAAAATCACTTGTCAAACTTAGGTAAAAATTTATCAATCGCGCTATATGTACAAAGCCAATTGACAAAACTGGTTGACAAAGTGACGTGGCATCAATTTTAAAAAAAAAAATTTAAAAATTTGAAACCCAACATCGTTCTCTCTCTCCCCATTTCCCCAGCAACAACATTTATGTGATTGTTTTTTTGTGAGGTTCGAGTCCATGATTAAATTTCAAATTTTGTTTTTTAATTTATGTGCTTCGCGGATTGATGGCTTAGCTGATTGCGTAGATTGGTTATTTGATGTTAATAATGTGAGATTTCTAATTTCAGTACACCAATGGCTATGTGATTGAATTTCAAAAAAAAATCTTTTTTTACTCTCTGTTTTGGGGAAATTGATGCATGAGCTGATCGATTTCTTGCTATTAGTAATCTAAGGAAATTGATGTATGAGCTGATTGGTTTCTAAGGAAATTGATGCTGAGCTGATTTTGTTTTTAAATTTTTGTGAATTGAATGGTGACGGAGATGCTGAAGTCTCTATTTGCTTTGTTCCTTGAACATTTCACAGAGATGCTGAAGTTTTCGTTTTTTCAGTATAGCATTTGCTAGACTTATGAGTATGTAAAGTGGTTTGATTTAGAAACACAGAATGTCGAGAAAGAACTCCGGAGTTTGCCATGGTTGCCCGATAAAACGGAGTAAAATGTGTTAAGAGGATTTTCTTTCGCCACTTAAGTGGATGGATTGATATAGGTGATGCATGGATAATTTTTTCAAATATGAGCGAGTAATGTGTTAAGTTTTGAAATTTGGATGAGCAAGTAACAACGAGTTTAGTAATTATTGATTTAATTAATTAAAAATATATATATATATATCTGGTTTGCACTAAATAATAATATTTCAAGTCGTACCGCGTACGCATGTTTTAGGCTGCTTCCTCCTCAAATATTGCATTCTCCATCACCGGACTCCTCACACACTGTCGTTTGCTTACGTATAAATTTACCTGCGCAGACGCTTTTCGCGTTGGTTTACCCTTCGATTGGGCACTTCAATTTGACCAGGTACAATTGTTCTTCATTAGGGTTTTATACGTCAATTCTACTAGACTAATTTCTCACATCAATGTTGCTAATTAGGTTTTTGACGAGGGCTTTTCCTTCGTCGTTAATTTACCGAAGGGTTTCTGGCCTTTTTTTCTCTTTGAGGGTAACGAACCCTTTGAGTGATCCCTATTATTTCTGCCTGTACGTGAAATAATACATTTAATATATTTTGTATTTTTTTTTGTGTGATTCATTATACATAAATAGTTATGTGTATTTTAGCACTATGGATGGAGTAGAAAATTCCAGACATTTTGAATTCGGAACCACATTTGTCGTCGTAGTAGGGATGAACGTAGACGACGACACTTGTTGTGTGAACACACGACTAATTCCGTCACCCTACATCATGTTGTTGGCATTAATTATACAAAAGGGGCGAATGACATATCATACTTATTAGTAAGGTAGGTTGTATCAAATGTCACATCGTCCTCGAACTACTTATATGCTTGCATGCACCGATTGTCAGCCCAGAAGACATTTTTTAGCCGCATCACCCAAGTCAATACTAAAGTAAAATTCAGAGCAGCGGGATTGCATTTCAGAAAAGTAAGGTTGTATTGCAGCTGCATCACCCTCACCAAGTCTTAGTCATCTCACTTGTTCGATATAATTCCGACAATCCTTTTCGACGCAAGTCATGTTCTTGTAGCCACTGGCCTCAACAACTGCGGAGTTAAACCTTTTATGCAATTGTATTCCTGTTACATCATTCACTTCAAGCTTTCATTTCACGTATGCACTCAAATCTCGGTTGCATCAATACAACCTGGACTTAGTAGGACTCGTCTTATGATTGGGGTCAAGGTGGACCGTGTTAATTTTCCAGTAACCATGGATATGTAAAGATGCAGAGATCCTAACTTTACAACTCGTCTGAATTGTTGGTTGCAGCTTCAAAGAAGTGCTTATAGTACCAATTCTTCGTCCCTTCCTACTATACGTCAACGTGACAAATCTCAAAACACCGTCATCATCCCTCGTTGAACTCCTCTTCCTAACTGGAAAACATACGGCATAAGCATATCTTACATAAAAATCATACACTTCTTTTTCATCCTCAAACTGCATACCAACTTCAGGCACAGTCATTCCATCTTCTCCTATTGTTTCATCTTCCACGACATTCACATTGTCCTCCACATTCTCATTTTCGGAATCGACGGACAAAACATCTTCCATATTTGGCTGATCCTACAAAACATAAGCACTCACCCATTATTTAGGTGTTCGAAATGCCCAACCTTCATTCAAAATCTAACTCAGTTCTATGAATATGTGTTGGGCCAACTTCAAATGCCACCAAATCAAACCATTAAAATTTAAATACATGTTCCATAAATTATTATTACTAACTTTTTAACCTTGGAAAATTGAAATGGGCTGGGGAGCCCCCAATATGCCCCTGAGTATGACTATATTATACGGTTGAATGGGCCTAAGTTTTTCTTTTCAAAAATAATTTTGTGTTTAAGTTTAATTTAGGCTTGAATAATTTTATGATAGAGAATTGCTTAATGAGACAAAAAGCCAAGTTCACAGCTCAATTTCTTATTTTGTGATTTCTTTAAGTTCTCCTATTACACAACTTCTTCATCAGACTTATCATATCGGATATTGCTTTACTTCTCACGCTCACAAATTTCCCTTTTTACGTCAACTTTCTTCACACGGCACAAAACTACCAAATTCGTATTTATATTGGTTGCCCTTTTGGGAGCCTTTTTTATTCTTCTAGGGGCTTCCTCTTCCACTGCTTCCCAATCAGTAGCATCCAATTGGGCTTTTCAAAATTCTCAATATTTCATTGCTACATAGCTTAAATTACCAAATTAAATCAACCCCAAATTTTCAAACTTTCAACTCAAACAAGTTACAACACATTTACAGCATATCTGGCTGGGGTGGAGAAAAGCCTAAAAAATATAGACATTCATACCGTCATTTGTATGGAGAGTATGGCTGGAGTGGAGAAGATGGAAGAAACACGCAACTTCGTAGGAAATTTCTGCCTAACCTTGTCGTCCAATTTCTGCCTCTGTATATAGAGAAGATGAAGAATATGCCGCCTAATTTCCGCCTCTGTATTGTGTCATCAACCACGCAATGCGTTATGCATTCTTCAAATCTCGATTTTGTGTAATTTCAAATTGGGAGGAAATGAGTTTGGACGAGGAGATTGATTTGGGAGAAATGGGGAGACAGAAAATGGTTTGTGGATTTGTGCAAACATTTATTTTTTTTCCCACAAATAATGAATTGCCATTTGATCTCCACCCTACACGTCACTTTGTTAGCCACTTTTGTCAAGGAACGTGGTACAAATAGCATTGTTGAAAATGTATACTTCATAAACCCAAAACCAATCAATTTATATGGCAGGATTGTAGGTGCACATCTCGATATGGCCATGGAAAATTAAATAATACATTTATTACAAGTGAATTAGAAGAATAGTTCAATCAGCATTAAAGGAAACGAATAGAACAAACTACATGGATCTAAGCTGTCCGGTACACTCGTAGATAGGAAGTAGTATATTAAAGGGCAACAGTAATCTCGAACCATACGTAGAGCCTCTCACTTGACTGTATTATAGCAGAAAACAACGAAAAAATAGAGATCAGGCTTTGTTAAAACAAATAATCAATCTTCATCCTTCTTAAACATACAAGACTTTTCATACAAATCACTCCAAGAAGAAGATAATCATCTTCCACCAACCTGATAAACCATTAGCTACTTTGTGGACTTTCAATAATTCATTACCTCATTCTTCAAATCATGCCTTCACAGAACTTCCAAGGACATCGTTACAAATAATTACTTCCAGGACAGACATAATAGTTAATACTATATCTTTCAGTTTTCCTGTAAGCCTTTCTTTAGAACAATCAATCTCTACTTTACTAGATGATATTCTGCATCAAGAAAGTCTTAATTGAAGTGGAAGGAATATAAAAATGAAGAATATTGCCACAAGTAAAATGGCCATAACTACAAAAAGCTCGTGTTTCTCGTTGTGGTAGAATTAACTACATCAAGTGGCAAATATGGATTCATGTAACCGCCCCGTATTTTATTGGAATAAGGGATAGTTTATTATTGTTTTCTTGTTATCATTCTGAAACTCCAACATTTTACAATGATCAGTAGTACCTAAATTCTATCATGTTCATACTTAGGACTTAGATGATGACAAACTACCATGTTATGCAAGGTGTCAAGAGGACATGGATTAGAAACCTAATTCGATAAAGAAAACCTTTGGAATTTACCAGATTCTGTCTTCACAAGCTACAAGGACAGCGTTTGACCTTTTGGTAAGCATGAAATTCAAGGCATCCCACAATTGCCAGCTTATATTTAAATCATCCTAGTAATGTCATTTAAAATGGTAGTATCTCCTTATCCTTTCTCTTGACATTCTGTTTGTTCCGTAATAAATCATCCACTAGACAAATGAAAAGGTGTGCTTTGACTAGACAGTACATCCTTATACACGTCCTTAAACTATAATACTAAGAATAATGCTATTTATCTAGACTACTCATGGTCGGTAGAGTGTCAATTAAGTGGCATTAAGTGATTGACATCCTAAATCTATGGATATGGGTCCCATTAAAGATGCCCTATAACTTAATTAACCCCAAGACTGAGTTACTCTAATACTAAATTAGATTCAGAAGAGTTTCTCACTTCAATAAGGTAAAACTCATCCAATGTAAGCATAATCCTACACATGAACATGCAAATAGAAACTGAGGAAGATCCTGATAAATAATAATTCACGAAGATCAAATATAGATTCATTACCTAAATTAGCACAAGTTATTANACACATGAACATGCAAATAGAAACTGAGGAAGATCCTGATAAATAATAATTCACGAAGATCAAATATAGATTCATTACCTAAATTAGCACAAGTTATTACGCAACAAGTGAAGTCGATGGTCATTTATTGAATCTACATAAAGAAAGAATGGCCAAAGTATCTATGCTATTTTTATTTGAATTTCGTATATAAGATACAGATCCATCAATCAGCAAATTAACTGTATTAGCAATGATGCTACAATGGTAATAATACAACAAATACATGCCCATGACAGAACAAAAGTTGGTATTGTCTTTTGATACAGATCAGACTGCCAATGCCCACCAACCACATAAACTTCTTCCCCGTGGATCATGAATTTCCTCACATAAAATCAACAAGATAAAACATGGTAATTGGACAACAAACGATAATAGGTTTAAAAAATCTTAAGAATCAAAGTGAACACCAATAAAGTGATTCTACCGCACAATTGAAATGATTGTCATTGCATGCTTTTCTTCCCATTGCCATAGTACCTGAGATACCACTGAACGAATTTCTTCAACCCCGTCTGCAGATCTGTTGTGGGCTTATAGCCAAGCTCATTCTGAGCCAAGCTGATGTTCGCGTGTGTGAACTGCACATCCCCGTTTCTCGGCAATTTCATAATCAACCTCTTTGCTTTCACCTTGAGTAATCTTTCCAAAATGCTCACAAGATTTGAAACGGGCACAGGAGATGTGTTGCCCAAATTGTACACCCGTAATTGAGCTGGCCTTTTCTTCTTGCCACCGCTACCAGTACTTTTCTCAGCAGTGTCCAATGCAGCTAAACAACCCTTTACAATATCATCAATGTAGGTGAAGTCCCTCGCAACTGTACCATGATTGGCTGCCTCAAAGATAGGAATTGACTTCCCCTTCAAAATATCCCTAGTAAAAAAGAAATATGCCATGTCTGGTCGACCCCAAGGTCCATAAACCGTGAAGAACCTCAATCCAGTAATTGAAAGTCCATATATATGATTGTAAGTATGTGCAATCTCCTCACCAGCCTTCTTAGTTGCGGCATACAAGCTAGCAGGCTGGTCCGTCCGATCCCTCTCTGTAAAGGGCACCTTGGTATTCAACCCATATACAGAACTACTAGACGACCACACAATAGCAGGCTGAGGATTGACGCTCTTGCAAACCTCAAGAACACTAACAAGGCCAGCAATGTTGCTATGCACATAGGAGTTAGGATTTTCCATGGCATATCGTACCCCAGCCTGCGCAGCCAAATGCATAACGTGGGTGAAGGGAACAATGTTGAAAAGCTTCTTCAAGAGGGCAACATCATTGATATCACCCTCAACAATGTACACCCCCGTGCGCTCCAAGTGCGTTTGTCGCGCCCTCTTAAGGGACGGATCATAATAATCATTGAAATTATCGAGCCCAAGAACGCCATCACCACGGCGCTTGAGAGCAGTCGAGACATGGGTTCCTACAAAACCTGCAGCCCCAGTGACCAAAACAGAAATCCCATTTCTTGACCTGATTTTAGCTGAGGTCCTGACCCTTTTTTCCCAAGCAGGGCCAGCATAGGATCTTGTTCTGAGGGATCTCCTAGAGAGATCCGAGGGGGCAGGTGATGAAGAAGATGGTGATCTAAAGAACAAGAAGAAGATCGAGCCTATAAAAACAAAGGACCAGAAAGTGAGCTTGGCTAGAGAATAACGCAGCCTTGGCCTGCTATATGGAGATTTCTCCATCTTGCACTTCCCTGGGGTTGATGGATTATTGTCAACGTCCTTCATCTATGACATAATCCTCTCAAAATCTTGGAGATTCGGGAAGTGCCAAGATGGAAACTCCCCAACTTTCTGGCCAATTTACTGATTTTCTTGGATTTTCAAGAAATGACAGAGTAGGATTAGGGTTTGAAAATTACAAAAAATTCAAGTTTTTTCCTTCAAAATTTGTAGAATATGGTTTTGAATATAAGGATAAAAACTTAGAAGAAAAAGGTCTGCAGAGATGAAGGTTTGAGGGTGGTTGTATGGTCCGTGAATGAGTTTTATGCTTTATTCATGGGAATCTTCTGTCTGTGGTTACTTGGAAGGACTGGGTGGTGGTGGTGGTTTTTTACTTTTTTTTTACCCTTTTCTTGTTTTACAGCAGCAGAGGATGAGATTTGAAATTTTGATTATTGATTAAGAAATGGATGATTGGAGAGAGAGAGAGGGAGATTGTGTGTGGAGGGAAGGAGGGGAGAAGATCGGGGTTTGAAGAAATTTGCACAAAATGTGTGTTATTTTTTATTTTTGGCATTTTCATCCCCATTTCATATTTCATTATGAAGAGTGTGTTTGGTGCACATTAAAATGAGAAAATGCATTCTTTTGATGTGATGTGATGAAAAATATGTGGTTGAAAAAGAAGGAAAAGTTATTGATGTGATGAAAAATATTATTTTATTGAAGAATGTGTGGTTATAAATGAGTAGAAGAATGAGAATGAAAAAAATAATGTGGGATTTTTTTTTACCCTTTTCTTGTTTTACAGCAGCAGAGGATGAGATTTGAAATTTTGATTATTGATTAAGAAATGGATGATTGGCGAGAGTGAGGGAGATTGTGCGTGGAGGGAAGGAGGGGAGAAGATTGGGGTTTGAAGAAGGCTAATTTGCACAAAACGTGTGTTATTTTTTATTTTTGGCATTTTCATCCCCATTTCACATTTCATTATGAAAAATGTCATTTCATCCAACAACCACTGGTTGCTCCGTTAACTCAACATAAAAATCAAATTTTCTTTTCAAAAACTAAGGATGATATAGTTTTAGCCAATTTATCTTCAATAACTCAATTGGTTTATACCAATTTCCTATTTTACTATGACTTGCCACTTTGAAAGTAAAACGAGAGTTGAACAAAATGTTACACCACACTGAAAATTTCAAATTTTGAGTAGGAAAACCTAACGAAGGTTATTAAACTGAATTCATTTGAAAACTCGCCTCAGTTATTTCAAATATATAAACATATAGGAAAATTGATACAAAAATTACATTCAAAATTTAGTATTGCGGTTCAAAATTAAAAAGAAATGAAAAGTTTTGAGACAAAAACGTAAAAATTTGTTTTGCAATCTAAAATAAAGCCTCGACTTTAGGCAAAACTTTACAACTTCAATTAATTCAAGACAACAAGAAGCGATCTTGGAAAAAATAAATAAAAGAAAAGATGGAATTTAATAAATATAGCGTCAAGAGAAGACACTGAGTCCTAATTGCTTCATAAAAAGAAAAAAAGTGCAAGAGATGCATCCCTTCAGGGCCTGAAAACTAAAGAGGAGAAGTGAAACTAAGCCCTTGTTTGAGTCCCATTATTTGATAAAAATAGATTTTAGTCAGAATAGTGATTTTTGGAGAATGTATGATTGAAAAGTAGGAAAAAATTTAGATTTACGTATAAATTTATTTTATAAAGAGAATATGTGGTTGAAAATAAGTTTAGAGAAAAATGTATTAGTAAAAAATGGTGCTCACCTGAAATTGGAATATGATGAAATAGAGTTCAAGGCTAATATATTATTTGAGTACTTGTATAACAGTATCATTCAAAAATATATTGAGGATAAAGAGAAATATTTTTGTGGGTTTGTCTCAAGGTGAAAACTATATTACCCTTGAGTTTTGAAAAGAAATTTTCTTTTTTGTGTTAAGTTAACGAAGCAACTCACAGTAGGTTGATGGAAGAACATTTTCTGGAATAAAATGTGAAAATGTCAAAAAGTGAAAGAGATGAACGTTTTTGAAAGAGATGTTTTGTGCTAATGAACATACGAAGAAATTTAAAATGGATTAGTAAGAGTGGACTAATAATAGAAAATATAAGAGAGAGAGAGAGAGAGAGATTTGAACGGATTTGGAATTTTATTTTTCCATTTACAATATAGTAATTATAAAAGTAGTAAATCATCTTGAAATGAGAAGCAATGATCAAGTACTAAATGAACTATGAGTGTCTATGACTATCTTATTTGATTTTCACAATGAGGAAAGATAAGCAACTTTTGAAACAGAAAAGAAGAAGAAATTGCTTTACGATTTTGCTTCACTTTTGTTAATGACTATTTTTTATAATTAAACAAAATAATTAATTTTGAACATAAGAATATTTGTCACTTCATGTTCAATAAAACATATTAAAAGATATAAAAAATTATAAATTACGAAAGTCTCTTTTGAGTTTTACTATGCCCCCTATTTGATGCACATTAAAACTCTCATTTTCGTTCTTTTACTTATTTTCAACTACACATTTTTCAATAAAATTATATTTTTCATTACATCAATAATTTTTCCTTCATTTTCAACAACACATTCCCCATCAATCTACTATTCCAGAATACATTCTTTCAAAATAATGTGGATCAAACAAACCCTAAAACAACATTAAAACTTGTTAAGACAGTTTATTATGAATTTAAATATTTTCATAGGAAAAGAGGGACACAAAATTAAAACTTTCTTTAAACTAAAAACAAAATTTTCATTTACATTGATATTATGAACAAAGAAAAATATAATTTAAAATATAGCATAAGATTAAAAAAAATGTGAAATGAACTTTGCTTTTTATCGCTACTTCAAAATACATTTTTTTTTTTTTTGCCTAAAAACTAATTTTAATGGAGCCCAAATAGGGGCGAGTAAGAAGTTTTTCTAATTTTTAAAATGGAGGAAGTGTTTATAATATTGTCAAAAATATTGCTTTTCATAAAGAATTGAAAATTACATTTTGACAAATTCAAACAAAATAAAAGTACATATTATTATTATATGTAGAACTAGGGGTGAAGCTAGAAAATGATACAGGGGTGGGCTACAATTTATAAATTTTCAATAAACTCATGTCATAAAAGTTGCTCAAAATAAGTAAATTTTTACTTATGAGTATGAATAAGTAACAAGTGAATATATATATTATTGGAATGAACTATTTAAACTTGGTCAAATATAAATGAATAAAATACCTAACTTGATAATGAGTTTGTCATATTGCAACAAACGTGAATTAGAGTACTTAACTAAATTCGGACTATTTATGATTGGACTAAGGCGGAAAATTAAGTTAATTAGGCTAAAATAGAATTTGGGCTAAAACATTAGACTTTTCATTTGGGCTGGGGGCTTGCCCCCGCCACACCCGCCCCAGTGTAGAATAGCTTTGTTATCACTTTTATTGTACGACTCCTTTAACATAGTATTAACATATCACGTGGCATGAGACGGTATTATAAATATGAATTAATTTAAATGTACATTCTTAGATGACATTGTTGTCAATATCGTAAGAAATTGTCAAAATCTACGTCGTCGATTGTTTAAAGTATTATTAAAATCAATGTATAAAAAACTATCAACTCACAAGAATATCATCCATGATGTCAAAGTTACAACTTTGACATGTAGCAAAATTGAATTAATATTAGGGTCCGTTTGATAGCCTTAGTTTTCCATCATTTTCCACCCTTAAAAAGCTGT
>CAIGRR010151959.1:0-15224 GCA_903798365.1 Fraxinus sp. 1973-6204
CTACGAGGTTTAAGAAGGAATAATTGGTGAATATACGGTCCTGTGGTGTGTTTTGAATGTGATCTTGAAGGCATAAATTAGCAGTATCTGCAAAAGGCTTCAAGAATTTTTTTGATCAAGCTCTCTTATTTAGATTCTTATTACTTGGCACGTAAATTTGATACAAGAATGTTATCGAGTTTCCAGTCATTCAGATATACATCATATACGATTTGTCGTGTAAGTAAACATAAGAGCCTGGCCGGAGAAAAGAAAATTCTGGCTTTCGTCAATCTTGCTGAAGAGAGTAGCAATTCACCTGATTGTAAGAGAAATTCTTTTTCGAATAAATCCACGAGAAACTCTAATGTTGCTATAAGCAGGAGTATGGCATCGATTATGAAGAAACATTTGCTCTGCGTCTCGATTATAATTCTCGAAGAAGATCAAATCTCAGATCAAGATTCCAAGAAAAATGTGAGTATTTTCTTAACTCGGGTTAAGAAGTTTACACTGGTGAAGATTATAGTATAAAGTCTGCGTGTGATTTTTATTTTATTTCTGGTTTATGGTTTTTTGGGTGTGAATTTTGGAATTAATTTCACGTTTTTTGTGGATGATTCTGGAAAATTGTGATCTTAATGTATAGGTGATTCTATTATTCGGTAGTTTAAGGAAAGCTTGGACATTTTTATTGCAAGTTGTGTATGATATATAGTCTTTTAAATAATCTTGGTTTATCTGCACTATGTACCAGAAGGATTGGCTAATAGATTTTTCTATGAATGTAGAACTTCAGAGAAATTATGAAAGAGATAGTCAGTAAGAAGCAAGTGGACAATTAAAAAAGAGAACTGGCAAAGCAACGGAACTCTTCAACTCTGGAAGCCAAACATGTACAGCTTCATCTAGGTTTGTGCTTCAGGGCTTCTTTATATAGCATCTTATCTTTGCAAAGCATCTTATCCTTGCAAATAGAAACAGAGCAATTCACTGCTGAAGTTTAGGATACTGATCAATGTTTTATATTCTGAACACTCTTGATCCTTATATGCTGCTGTGGCAATGCTTCTTATTTTTCCCTTCGATATTTTCCATTTGTTATCTAGCTACTTTTTGCTGAGGACTTCTCGGCGGATAGTTTTTCCCCTACAGGCAAGTTTATAGTGTCATATAATTTTATCCTTCCACATTTTCTTTAGTGCATCAACTAGAACAGTAAGTTGAAAAAAAAAATGAAAATATTCATTTCCAGGATTGTTCAATACATAGATTTGAAATCAGTGACGTTATATATCTTATTAGCATTAAATTTTTTGAGAAGCGGAGAGATTTAAGAGTTCATGCCTGTGATATTTGATAATTTTAATCTATTCAATGAGGTTCTAGCTTCCAATGAATGAGAGAGGGAGGGAGGGGTAATCTTGGCCTGCTTTTTGTAGTCCCAGGAGTATAAAATATCAACTAAAGCTTTGAAGAATCTCAAGGGAAAGTGAAATTTCGGTTTGGGATCTGCTATGATGTGATATTTGGTCTTTAAATTTGCCATAATATATTAAAAGGAGAGGTATTTCGTCATTACCTAGAATTCTTAGTGGATAACCTATTGATAAGATCAAATTGTTCAAAACGTGGTGGTGGTGTATTTCTGTTTTATTGGAAAGGAAATCATGCACACTTTTTCAATTTAAACATTTGTCTAATTTAATAGGACTACCCAATACAATATGACACAAAGTAGTGTCAAAGATGACTGCAGGAGGATAACTATGCTAGAAACCACTAATTCACTGTGATGACACTTATTCCCTGCAAAAAATTCATACAGGCACCACCTAGCAATCCACTTTCCCCAACCATTCCCTACAAATCTTTGCTTCTGACAGTAATCAAAAACTTTTGCCTCCCACTAAGTATTTTCCAGTCTATATTCAAAACAGAAATCTAACTTCTAGGTCACTCATTCTACACTTCCATTGGTTTTTTCCACTACCATCTCATCTCTCAACATACGTATAAGCCACCAAATAAGACCTTTACCCAGTCTTCTCCAGTTTCATTTTCTCATTTCTAACTTCATCATCGTAATTCTCTTCCGTCCATTCAACCCAACAACATACATTAACTACAAACATTTTCAAAAATATCATTCCATTTATCTTTCAAAATCTATGTTTCGTTTTAACTTTTTTATTTCTAACATTGTCATCTACTAATCAAATTAAATTCATTGCAAATAGAGATGATCACAAAATACAAACTCATACCTCACATCAAACCTGGAGAATCTGGCTGAACGTCTTCATTTGGTCATGTCAATATGTCTTACTGTTGTGCCACTATAAAAGATTAAGAAGTTCATTCTGTATGCAGTTTAACTTAGACACCTGTCACACCTCCATACTTTTATCATCTCTTGAGAGTCATTTGTTTCTTGCTTTAGGTAACCAAATAATGCCTTGATAATGCAATATCAATATGTGCACCAGGAGTGGAATTTAACAAAATCAGCAACCCATACAAATACCCCAACAACCCCGACAACGTTTATACATGAAGCTCACAAACATGCTGACAAAAAACAAAAACAAGAGTAGTTGTTCAAGACTTGAAAATACGTATTTTGTATCTCTTTTGCATGTTTTTGTCTATAGTCAACCAACCCTGATTCCCAGCATCTCTATTTGCTATACTAGATTTTGTCCATTGTACATATTAACATTGTTTTTTTTTTTTTTTATAGGTAATTGTACATATTAACATGTTAGGCCCCATGTAGAACTTAGAAGCCCTGTGTGTGGCATGCTTAAGCCCTGCTTTTTGCTTCATATTACTACTACCAGTGCTCCAATGTAATCATACTTTTAACAAGTTCTAATTTCCCATTGAAATACCACGTAAATAAGTTCTCACATTATTTCTTACGCTGTATCACCTAATACACGTGCAACGCACGTTCGAACACTAGTCAAATAAAAATGTTTACAAGTCTCATTAATTTAGCATGTGTTTGGCCCTTACTTTTTTTTTTTTTTTTTTTTAAAAAACTCATTTTCAACACACATTCTCTCATAAAATAATATTACACGTAAATTCAATTTTTTAATCACACAAGTTTGAACAAAACACTATTTAGAAATGCATTTTGACCCCAAAATGGAGCTCAAACAGGCTTAATGTTCTTGTATTTCGTTGGTCTCAATCAAAAGATCTTTGACTTGTATGCTTAAAATTAAAAAAACACATTCCACATTACTTCACGTGCACATTCTTGATAACATGGACCATGTTTAGGAATTCAAATGGAAGTAATTTTGAATTGGTTCTTTCTTCTTACTCAATTTCATTTTTTCTGAAAGACATTTTCTTCGTTAGTTAAGTGAGGGGTTAAAAAGCATTATATTTAAGAATTGAGCTTAAGTTTTTATCAATAAAGTTTTAAGGACTATGTTATAATATGTTATAAATTTAAAGGACCAAAATGTTAAACCCTACTAACACCTGCACAATTTTCCCTGGACCTCTGTCGTGTCACGGACCATTGATATTTATGCGTTAGATTCCGCAAAATCAAAATCACATGTAGTCAAAGTTCGCATGTTACTCCAATTGGACAGGTGTCTCCAAACGAGTGAAGACGCTAAATTATCTGACACTTCAGCCCTCATATTGCTACTAATATTACGGATGTACCATCCCATTTTACCGCATCAGCCCTCAGTTGTACGCGACATCGTCGTCGTCGTTAGGGAACATTGCACCGTTTGCCCTATTAACATGTTGGTAAGTGAACTTTTTATTATTCTTGAAATACAAGTCCTTGGGAGATGGCTGGAACTTGGTTAAGAGCCTGTTTGAAAACTATTAAAATAATATTTTTTTCTCTCAAATTCATTTTCAATCACATATTTTGACAATAAAAATATTTTGTACGTAAATTCAAAATTTTCATATTTTTTAACCACGAATTCTCAAAAAACTCACTTTCCAAAATATTTTGCACGTAAATTCAAATTCTTTCTACTTTTTAACCACACATTTTTCAAAAAATTCACTATTTCAAAACACATTTTCTAAAAAAAATAAATCATTTAAATGGTTGTCAAATGAGGGCTAGGTCAGTGTTCTAAAATGCGTAATGCGTTGCGATGCGTTGAGGTCGAGAATCAAGAATCACAAGCTTAATCGTGTCAATGCGGAGAATAGGCGTCATAATGTGTTTCGTACTTTTAATATTATTTTAATTATTTTTAAGGTATTAAATATGTTTTTATATAAAAAAATAGATTTTTAATATATCATAAAATTTTTTTTTACAAAAATGCGCGCGCCTAGCGCGCATTATCCTGCCTTTTTGAACCAGACGTATTTTTAAACGCATAGGCCGAATTCGACGCGTTTTCGACCCGCATCGCACTTAGACGACGCATTTTCGCACATTTTAGAACATGGGGCTAGGTTGTCACTTCACCTTCATTAGCATGTCTCACATTATATTTCGGAACCACGACCCAAGTTGAGAAACCAAGCTTAGCTTTATAAATCTGAAACGAGGACTATATAATAATTGGGCTCAAATAAGTTGCCGCAAACTTGCTATTCAATCCTCCCAACAAATCGATCTCACATTTTCTTAACCAATGAAAAATGCCAACCCACTCTTTTGACATATGACACGTTATACCTTAACGTGTTACCATGTTCTAAGATGTGATGTGCTGTGGATAATAAATGTATTGGGAACATACATTTTGGAACAACAAATCTCAATCTCGAGAATATTCTCGTTTGTTAAGAAAGCCCTATGTGCTTAGGGAAATAAACATAACACTAAGTTTGGAGCCATTTCAACTCTTATAATTTGACAAAGATTTGGATAGTTTTCATAATTGGAAGTTGCTCGTGTATTATAACATAAGATTGGAGAGAATTTTAAACTTTTACAATAGATTGAGGATCTATGGAGCATAATTACCTTTTATCATTAAACGCCATCATGTGCTACAGTCTCTTTCACCTCTACGTCATATAAAATAACACCGAAGAAGGCTAGAGTAAAATCCAAAACCCCACTTGCGTAATTTACTAAATCTCTCTCAGCTTCGTGAAGTCTCGAGTTCTTCTCTCTCTTTGAATTTTTATTAAAACTTGTTTACTCATCGTTGGATGATCAGGATACGATATAAGGTAATGGAGTTTGAACCGGTTTGATATTGCTTTCAGTTTTATGAATTTATTGGAATTTTATTTATAATTTCAAAGCAATTGTGTTAGTTCTTCTGCATAGTAATTTATCTTTAGATTCAATTATATGTATTTGTATGACATTTCTCTAATAACAAATGTGTTGAATTATAAATATCGAATGAATTTTATGTTATATGTTTACACTTTGCAGTCAAGATCTGAGATAATTGTTCTTAAATTTTTACTAACCAAGACTTCTTGGTGAAGTTGTTTTGCTGAATCAACATTGAATTGTAAAAAACTAGTATAAATTGAAACTATGCATTTAGCATTTTTCTGTATTTTCATAACGAAGAGCAAATCAAACATCGAATTCAACATCAGTTTTAATCTGTTCTTTTATATCAATATATACTGTCTAAACGGATGTTGCATTATAAATATAAAATATGCAAAGCTGAATTACATAAATAGAAATGTATTTTTATGGTACATGAATTGGTATGCCCCTGATAATGACACGGAACTACAGAAGTATCTCCAAGTTAGGTAATTTGGAAGGACCTTTGAGTTTTGGTATGTTGGGAAACTTGCAAGTCTCCTCCTCGATGCATAAAAGGATGACTGCACCGAGGGATTGCATGGATTCAAATGACCTGGAAGATTATTCAGGTAAACTTTATTCCTTGATCTTTTCTTTGAAATTTGGAAACCGAATATAAGTCTACATCCATGTGGAGCTAATTTCAATAACTTTAGCATTTGGGATCATCTTGCTTTTCGTTGATGATCACGATATAATAGATTTCATCACCCTATTTGACAATGATGTCATATCTCTGTATTTAAATACTAAAAATGGATGATTGATAGATTACTTTAGAAAAAGGGAAAATCACTGAGTACTTCAAAGAAACTATATATCAAATTTGCATATTGTTTTGTATGCTTCCTATGATGATCCTTCTTTATTCAGCATGTTTTTCAGAACAATTACTTAGTGATTTGGAGCAAGAGACAACTGTTCCTTCTTGGAAGCTTTCTTTTCCTCACGTTCTTGCGGCAACTATAGTTTCCTTCTTATTTGGCTACCATCTTGGGTTTGTTCTTGAAATTACTTTTTCTGTTTAGTTATTATTTCCGTCTATTTTGCTCATTTACTGACCACGATCTGCTCTTTCTCCACAGAGTGGTAAATGAACCACTTGAAAGCATTTCTGTTGATCTTGGTTTCCATGGGAATACAATGGCAGAAGGTGAATTGCACATTCTATTTCTTTTTAGTATTTGTAATTTATTAGTTTAATTTCCATCTTTGATATTGTGAAATGAAGGATTGGTGGTAAGTACTCTACTCGCTGGTGCTTTTGTTGGATCCCTGATCAGTGGTTGGATCGCTGATGAAGTTGGGCGTCGTAGAAGTTTTCAATTGTGTGCACTACCAATGCTTGTGGGTGGTTCCCTATGGTAACTTCAAATTCTTTACTTCATAACCTTCCAATTTCAACCCTTGTTAGTATCATATTAATTCTTTTACCCCATCTACTTACATTTTAGGATCCAATTGTCTGTCTAGTTCTGTATTGTTAATATTCGTGAAATAGTTCACACTGGTAACATTAAAGTGCTTATTAATTGTTTTACTGTTCATTAATGAACATTATCCGATTAATTAGAATTTTGCCTGTTGCACTGTGCGGAAGCCCCAAGGTCGTGATTGTAGGCAAAACATATACAAGAGAATGAACGCAAGGAATTTACATGGTTTGGCACTAGGCCTACGTCCTCGGTTAGAGATAAAAAACTTCACTAGACGAAAGGGGAGGATGCAAAAGAATACCTTTTAACCGAAATCATTTCTTTCAATTTGTTATTTCCTCAAACATGTTTTATAGAAACCTATAGTTATATATGCAGTTTCTAACATCTTAAGCTAGCTTTAGAATTATATCTCCACGTGGTTTTATTTTCATAACTGATCTTCGAGCACCTGAGAAAAGTGCACCCTTTGTGATAACCTATGGATGATAAAGCGTATCTTTATGCATAGCGATGTATAATCAATATTATGAACTGTTGATTAGCTAAACTATATGAGTTCAATAAACTGACCTCCTAGCTGGTTACTTCCCATCATCCTACCCTGAAGACTTCTTGTGTAAAGTGGTTATGATTTCTAAGTTGGATTGATATGTAAACGGTAGCAACAAAAGTTGCAGGAAACTCTACTCCTCTCAAACCCCTTCCCATGGTGATTATTGTTCTACTTAAAAATAAAACGGTGCAGTGATATGAAGTTAGCAAGAAAGCTACCCTCCACTTTCACTGAGGAGATTACCATCCAAACAACTGTACAGTAACATTATGAATTAGACTACAATATGGAACATCTCACTTTAAATGGTTGAAAATGAGGTGTAAGATCAGAGATATTATCTAATCACTCCAGTGAAGTTGGTTCTTTTTAGCTGTGGAGATTTGTGCTCACTATTGAAATACCTTATTTATGAGATACCATAAGCTGGAAGACATGAAAATGAGATTAAAAGACTAGACGAAATTAGACTGGAGCATCTTCCATTAATTGCTAAAAACCATCTCTTTTCCCCCTTTTTTGGTTTCTATTTTGGATTATGACAAATTCATTTGAAGCAGATGAGAAAATTGCTGCAGATTTTTTTCGTTATTTGTAACAATTTTCTCATTGTAAATAAAACTCATCAATTCTCTGATAAAGCTTATAGCTCACATGTATGGCACCACATTTTACCATTTATTAATTCTTGTTGCCTTTTGTAGTTCATTTTTTATCTTTGAAATTGAAAAGGTGCTAATACACGTAAATTTCCAGTGCAACTACAAAAAACTTGGCAGGCATGCTTCTGGGGAGGTTTATAGTGGGGACAGGCTTGGGCGTGGGTCCCCCAGTTGCATCTCTTTACGTGACAGAGGTAGAGTAATTTGCCACACATAACCTGTGCTATTGAATACATAGTAGAAGGATTTTTCTTTTTCAATTTTCTAGTCTAAGAAGGTTGGGTCCTCATAAAATTCACTTTTGTACTTGCAAGCAGATTTCTCCTGCTCATGTGAGAGGTACTTATGGGAGCTTTATTCAAATAGCAGCATGTCTTGGGCTGCTGGGGGCTCTCCTTATTGGGATTCCTGTCACAAGTACCATTGGCTGGTAAGGAAATCCAGCTAAAGATGAGCTGGCAATATTAAAGGAATTTATAAATTTCTTTTCTTCTAGTAAAAAAAACAGTTGGATACGAGCTCATATATGCGCTCCTAACTTGTGTGCTTTCTCAGGTGGCGCATTTGTTTTTGGATATCAACAATTCCTGCTGCCATTCTGGTTCTTGCAATGATGTTTTGTGCTGAGTCTCCCCACTGGCTGTACAAGGTTTTTAAATCTAGTACTATGATTTTTTTTTTTTTTTCGTTGTATGCTTCCTTCCTTTTTTTTTCTTTGCCTTTCTTTGAAAGAATGAGGACCTTGAGGAGGCAAAGTAAACGAATGTGACTTTTTATTGATAATAAAATTGGAAACTGTAATTTCCCCCTATCATGCTGTATCTGTTAATATATTCTCTCTCTCATACATCCTTTTTTAAGCGCTTCATCTAGTATTAAACTGCAGGCGTCCATGTTAGCATTTTTTCTTAAGAAAGGGAAATATGCATTATGTTCCTCCATTTGGTTCTCCTTTCTCATGTTATCTCTGCATCTTTCATTCAAAACATATCTTGTCATGACACAGTTGTATCTTGCTTCCTTGCCTGTCTCCGTCGTCTTAAAACTGGAATTCTGCATTCAATTGGAACTTCTTTAGCATTGCATTTGATATGTCAGTGAGACAAAACAGTTCTACTATTGTTTCTTAAATGCCACCATGTGTGATCATCCCATCTGACATAATATGACAAGACTATTGTACTGTATGAATTGACTGATTTGATTACTAGAATTTATTGACTGAAAAATAACTTTTTTCCCCAATGTGATAGCGAGGAAGAAGTTCTGAAGCAGAAGCTGAATTTGAGAAGCTTCTTGGAGGTTTGCATGTCAAAGATGCTATGGCGGAGCTTTCCAAGACAGACAGAGGGGATGAAGTTGATTCTGTAAAGTTTGCAGAATTGCTCTATGGTCGGCACTCCAGAGGTAGATATAATTAAGTTGCTGTATCATAATTTCAAGGGTATATTTAATCTTATTCCTTCTATATCTATTAGTTATCTTGCTGTCTACGCTGATTCGGCTGCTGCAAAATCTTCCCTCTATTAGTTTTCTACTTGAAAAATGCTTTGTTATTCACTCAATCCTTTTGCAGTTGTTTTTATTGGATCAACCCTATTTGCTTTACAACAGCTATCTGGAATAAATGCCGTGTTTTATTTCTCTTCAACTGTATTTAGACGTGCTGGAGTGTCCTCGAACCTGGCAAATGGTCTTGTGGGGATTGCAAATTTAATAGGCAAGTAGTTCTCTCGTCTTTCATCTCTGTGTGTGTGTGTGTGTGTATTTTTCTGTTACTTTCCCTTCTTTCTCCCTTCCTCTTCCCCTTCCCAGAGTGTCACTTGAATTTGTTTCATGATTTCTCGTTAATATATAATACCGTCTCCCCTTTTCCTTAATGTTACATGTACTTTTCTTCAGGTTCTATAATTGCATTGGTACTGATAGACAAACTAGGAAGGAGGGTCCTCCTCCTCTGGAGCTTCTTTGGCATGGTAAAGTTCTTTGCCTGAAACTTTGATATTAGGAAAATATCACCGCACTTCAAAAGGATTCATCTTCTTAATTTTTCAAGAATTGAAGAATTACATAAATGTAAAACAATTTTGCAATAGAGATGGGTACAGGGATACAGATCACGGCTTCCAATCTGTATGTTCCATTTTGCGAAAGCGGATGACTCCCTACTCCACCCTCTTGTCTCTTGTCACAGGTTCTGACCCACCATCCCACCAGACCTCGTTCCTTTCCCCTACCCTTGTTCAATAGATATGTTAGTTGTCCATTCATTATGCAACACAACCTTGTCGATAGGAGAAATAAAAAATGTAGAGAACTCTTCATATAGATAACCCATCCCCCACTTGTTCTCTCCATAACTGCAATGTTCCAGGGTGGGGTGGGTTGCATCCTCAAAAATCTCATTCGGATTGCCATTTGTAGCTTGCAATTCTTTCTTCATTTTGTATGTATCAAAATGCTTAATCCTTATTGCTAGAGTACACGTTTGTTACCAGTATACACTTTTGAAATAGGTGTTCCTTTAACTATTCGCTTTGTTACTTTCTATCCAATCAGGCTGTATCAATGGCTCTTCAAGTTCTTACAGCTGGCTTATTCACTTCGAGTTCTGGATCTTTTTACTTTTCAACTGCTAGCACGCTTCTGTAAGTGTTGATTTTGGCTTTCCTAAATATTAATAAATTGTATATAGAGATCCATTAGCTAAGTTATTTTCTGTCAAGAAAAAGTTTGAGCTGGTACCAATCTACCTAATTATTTTCTGAAAAGTAATCTTCCATGCTAGAAGAATTCTTAATATATATATTTCTTTAAACTTTTGTAAAATGTCTTCAACATTCAAATCACTGTTGATTTCTAGCATTAGGAGTTCACATTTCATCCTTTCCCACAATATGAACTGGAAAATCTAGAATTTTCCCATGGATGACTTGCTCTACAACCTCATTTCCCCCCACCCGCACTCAAAAAGAAAAAAATTCACCACGCACTTACAATCCTAGCCTGCCAAAAAGTTGGAGTTGAATTCTATAGTCCCAATCACTTTTCCAATTCATTTCAAGCAACATGTCAACAAAGTGGAGTGAACTCGGATTTGGTGGGGACTAGGATACACCAACGCTCTCCTGGTGTCGCTGAGTCGGTGTCCAACACGACGCTGACCAGGTGGCTTGTCCAAATTATTTTTTGGTTTTGTACCGTTGGACACTTCGCCAACACAGTCGTAATTGACAAAAAAACAAATTTACTTTATAATATAAAAATATAAAAATAAATTTATTTTAATGGGTGTCGTGTTGGTACTTTTTTTTTTTTTTTGAAAAGCTCGTCAGTATTTTGTCTACACGTGTTCATGCCGATGCTTCCTGGGAGGAGAGAAATAATAGACAGGCAAAATGCATCATATTTTCTTTGTGAACATAAGAGGTTGTCTGACATAGCTTTTTTAGCAGATTTTGATAAAAGTTGAAGAAATGTAGTTGAAAAGTTATGGTATATGAAATGTATGCTAAAATTGAAGTTGGCCATTTTTGCAAAATTTTATCGAACAAGCACTAAATGAAATATTGAATCACATTGGATTGACAGTTTGGAGCAACATTATGCAGGTTTGTCTTAACATTTGCCACTGGAGCTGGTCCAGTTCCCAGTCTCTTACTCCCAGAAATATTCCCCAGCCGGATTAGGGCTAAAGCAATGGCATTTTGTATGTCAGTGCATTGGGTAATTAATCTCTATTCATTCATTTTCTGACATTTATAATTTGTCTTTCTAGTCACTATATATACGCTCGTGTTGCTGAATATTTGGAAATGAAGATAAAAATGGGAATGTAAATAATTTTAGTTACTTACAATTGATCTGCTGCTCGTTTTGCTTCTCAGGTGTTGAATTTCTTAGTTGGGCTGATGTTTTTGCGTTTGCTTGATCAATTGGGTCCCGCGCTCTTGTACTCTATTTTTTGTACATTCTGTTTGGTAGCAGTGGTCTTCGTGAAGAGGAATGTGATGGAAACAAAAGGAAAATCACTTCAAGAAATTGAGATTGCCCTCCTCCCTCAAGAGTAGCAGAGAAAAGTTTGCATGGTTAGGCCAAAAGTTCACATAAGAAAATGCTATTACTATTTTGTGACGGACAATTGTGTTGGAGGAGCTTTGGTTCACAAATCCGTCTCTGGCTGCTGGAAATATATCAGGTATTTTATTGAAGCCTATTTGCAACATAAGAGCTCTAGTAGTGTATCAATTTCGTATTGTAACGCGTGACCATTACCGTTTCAAGAGCACTGCACATCTTTTTGTATTGTTTGGTTTCTGTTCTCAGATAATTTATTGAAATTGTATTCATGCACGAGTTTCGAGTTGGTAAGAGCATTTGCTAATGCATTCTATAGATTTCTATGAAAGACTTTCGATCTATGTGACATTAGATGCCTTAACAGATGACACTCAAATGTAAAATTAATCTCCAATGCATTCTATGAATTGCTATCTTGATGTTCTTTATTATATTAATATAAAAAGAAACTACCCCTAAATCTGGATAAGAAATATAAATTTAGGGCGTGTCTTGGCGGGCTAAATAGTAAAAAATGAACCGTTGGTTATTTATGTTCTTATTTTTATATATAAAAAAAATTAAATCTTTATATAAATTTATAGAAAAATTCACATGTTGCAGGTGGTCACCAGTCTCACCACTCTTGCCCGCCCTTGGCTCTGCCATGGAGGCTGGAGCCTTATATTACTCGGTGTAGGTGACCCTCTAGGCCAAGAATATCCGTGCTATTGGATAAACACAATTGGTTTTGTAAGTTGAAACGCATGTTTAATGTTCAGAAAATTAAAATGTCCACCCCTATAAAAAAAAATCGTTTATAATGTCCTCTACATAATATGTAAGTAAACATGATGTATTTTATCAATTTTGATCTATAGCATATAAACATGAAAATCGAGGAACAAGAAGATATAATTATCAACATCGACAAATTCTTTTGAGGTCTAAAGAAACGAAATTTTAACAAAAATACTTTCAACTATTGGACTTTTCCCATTCAGGGTTCAGCATTCATGAGCTTGAGATCACGTCTTGCACACAGCGGTAGGCGTAGTTCCCTTCATAGCATCGAGTAACCATATACGAAGGGGAAACACGGCAGCAATTGCACGGGTAAATGCCATATGCATATTCCCATTAATTCAAAAAATGCGGCTAAAAGGTATCTAAATTTATGAAATAGTATAATACAAATTGGTGATCATCCTCGTATAATGTTGGGTGAAATTATAAATTCGGTGAGAAATATGCCCCTGTTTGGCCCCCATTTTGGGATGTTGAAAACTTTTGGAATAGTGATTGATGGGAGAATGTGTGGTAAAAAAATATTGAAAATTTTTAGATTTGTGTATAATATTATTTTATTTGATGAATGTGTGGTTAAAATGAAGAGATAAAAAATTAATGTAATGTAATGTAAAAAAATGGGGGGCAAAGGGGGCATAAATTCCACTTTATTGACCTACCATCAGGATCCTCCCTAACTTGTACATATAAAGTACTGAAATATAGTTAAATGACTAGCATTTCAAACAATGAACAAAGTCAAAAGAAAGAAAATTTTAATTGCAATAAAAAAAATATTAATTATAAATAAGTTAAATGCTCTTATTAGAAGTAAATGTTCCTGGGCCAAGACATCTTCAGAGTTCACATTTAGTGTACAGTTTGACCCTTGAAAAAATTCACACTCGGAGCATTTCTTGGTACAAACTCAAGGTTTCTTCACACAAATCTTATATTACTAACAAACATAAATTGGTGCAGCACAACCTGACAGTTGTACAACCATTTCTTTCAAAATTCAGTAAGGAGTTGATGAAAAACAAGATTTACTCGAAACATCTTGGAGATACATACGCGCTTATTAACCTCAAGGAAACCGAATTGAAAAACCATTCCCAGTGGTGGTAACGTCGAATTGGACATCAATGTCAGAATCCGAGCCATAATCCCTGTAGTCACCCCATTCATTATCAGAATCCTCGTCTTGCCTCTCACATTTAGAAGGAATCCTCAATTCAGGTACTGGTAAGGGTAGAGGTTCTTCATTCAAATACTTGTCATGGAGCAATTCCATGGCAGTAGCTCTACCAGATGGGTCGAAACATAGAAGTTTTTTGATAAGAAGAACTTCATCGGGAGAGCATTTACACAGACATGCTTCCAAACCGACCGGATTTTCTACTTTAGCAAATGAAATGATATCATAATCAGGGAGTTTTGTGCAACCAGGCCAAACCTTTTCAGTTAAGTTTCCCAACATGCTAAAAANAGTTTTTTGATAAGAAGAACTTCATCGGGAGAGCATTTACACAGACATGCTTCCAAACCGACCGGATTTTCTACTTTAGCAAATGAAATGATATCATAATCAGGGAGTTTTGTGCAACCAGGCCAAACCTTTTCAGTTAAGTTTCCCAACATGCTAAAAATTCTGCCCAGCTGATCAATATCTGAATTGCCAGGAAAAAGTGGTTCGAGACTCAAAAGCTCTGCAAAAATACAACCCAGTGACCACAAATCAATCTCCAGCCCGTAGTTTGTAGAACCATAAAGCAGCTCGGGAGCTTTGTACCATCGAGTTCCAACACAGGAGGTAAGGGAACCATCCCCATTGTCTCCAGCCTCGGCCTCATAACAAAAGGAATGTCGGGAAGGAACTTCTTCTCTATCACTCGTGGTGCATGTAGCAATATTGGATGCATCTCCATCATGAGTAACACTGTCTTTATCAATTTCATTCGGGAAGTCACTAATTCTGAGTTCATCTGGCCCAACAGTGCATTCTTCTTTGCCTGAATTTCCTTGCTCTTGAATTAATTTACTTCCTTGATGAAAATCGTCCAATACTCGAACAACTTCAGGCGGTTGACCTAAAGTAGCTTCATTTGGGAAGGCCTGCTGATAAGACGGGGTATTATCATTAACAGCTGCAAATCCAGACCCCAGAAGTATCCTAGCCTGCATATAGAAATACAAGAAATATTATCTCATATACAATATACAAAACTTCAAACAACTTGTGTGTGGCAATATTCATAATAAAGATAGAAGTCAACTAATACGTTGTTTTGAAATTCGTGACACATTAAAATGCTGTGACAGTACATGTCAAAATTGAATTCCCAAAAAGAGACTAATTTTCGAGAGGGACCAAGTTGAGACTAGGAGCAGTACGTGGGTGAAGATAGTAAGGGAAAGAACACATGTATCGGGAAATTATGTAAATAATTTAC
>CAIGRR010152061.1:0-11984 GCA_903798365.1 Fraxinus sp. 1973-6204
ATGATTTTTTTTTTTTTTTTTCAACAATTTCATTGTCTAGTCAAGTCAATGCCTAAGATTTGATGCTCACGATTCATGTAATTGGAAGATCAATCTTGGTGGAGAATTTAAGATTTTAGAAACTGGGGAGCAGAAGAAATCCCCTATGAATTCTGCTAAAGAATTATACAGAAAAAGGTAGATCAAAATGCTGGTGGTCTAAGAAGGATGTTTTGTGCTATAGAGATGAGCAAATTGCGGGAACAACAGAATCATGTCACATCACACGAAACAACTTAAGCTTTACAGGAGACACTACTAAAACCTAATTTTTCAATCAATACGTGTCATATTTCCATAGCAGATCAAACTCAGATTTTGTTCACAGTAACATAATACACACTATGGCTATTCTCAAAGTAAATATGTTCGTCTTGAAAACAAATGTTGGCTGCTATGTAAACCAGTAAAACTAATGAGATTTATGCATGGAAATCTTTGACAGAATCCAGATGCACACGCCCACTCGAACGCACACACGAGTGAATACTATATTGATTACTTAACTAGATTAATATCAGTAAGCTAGAATTAAAATAATCAGTTCAGTCCAATAACTTGAAGTTGATTTTCTTGATGATAATGTCAATGCAGAAACAACTTTTAAGGTTGTTCTAATGAAAGTCTCACTCAAAAAGCGTCTTCCATACCTCAGAGAAAAGATAGATGAAGTTTAAGAACGAAACTCATTGTTAATTTGCATTCATGTTACGATAAAATTTACCAATGTACCAGAACTCTTTTCTTTTATATGGTTTTGGGACAAGTTATGAAGAAGCAAAGGTGGATTTTTCTGTCGTTTGCATTGTGTTAGTAGATTACATAACCTTTTTGTTTGTTTGCTGCTGACTTTATATTATTTTCATCAAAAAAAAAAAGGATGGAACAACTTGAAGATCGCCACAGAAAGGTAATTTTCTTCCAAACCCCCGAATGCAGCTGCATCAGCTGGCACTAGCACCTTTTTGGTCCAGAACCAGAATCTGTACTGCAGATGGGGATACACTCCCTCCCCATCTCCCTTTATATTATAAAATTTCAAGCTTTCAATAAGGAGGATGTCTACTTTTGGCGGCCATATTACAAGTAGCAGATAACCGAGCACAGTGTAAAGGATCCAGATAAAGGCAATAATACTATAATAATATGTCAATACAATCAACACACTATATTGTAGGATACAGAACTCCAAAGAAAATCACGAAATTTCAACTGTACCATGGTACATTTCAAATGGCTTAGAAATACACCCCACAATCATGCACAAAAAAGCTAAAACTTTGAGCATTACCCATCATTTATCCACTAAAACACCTCTTGTACTAACCTATCTCTATGATCAGCTATGGACAAACCTTTGTGCCATAACCAGGGTGAAAAAAGTGATATAAGCAATGGATGCCTTTTTAAACAAGAGAAGAAATCATATTTGCTGATTCTTCCATCGCCGTCCACATCAAATAAACTATGAAGCCCAGAGATCTGCAAGTCTCAAATCGAGAATATTTAAATTGGGAGAAGAAAGAAATTGAAAATTATAGAAACTATACAATACTCATTTCACAATCCAAAGAAAGTTCGATTTAGTTAAAGAGCTATAAAAATTATTAACCAAAAAGCCATTTTTCCAAGTAGTAAAAAATTACAACTTCTTTTAAGAATCTCTTTTAAGTCCTGTTCTATGTGATTCAAAAATGATTCATTGGGCTCCACGGTTTTATAAGGAAAATAAAAAGTAAAACTCATTTGCAGATACTTCCTTCACCCACCTCATCTTCACTCATGTTTGGGACTGCGAGTGCAACTGCATCTCTTAACTGTCACAAAAGCATTCAGAAATCATGACACTAGTCACACTACAAGTTAAAACAATGAAGTGTCAAGGAAACTGTGAGAAAATCCATATATACCTCTTGCTCCAAAATGCAATTCTTCCCATCAATATCACATTCAGTAAATGCTAGTTCACAAGCTTGTTTGAAGAGTGGCTGCTTCAAGATGTGGGCTGAGCCAAGCAGGTACTGAAACAGCATGCACAAAAGTAGCGTAAGTATTGCATGGTAAAAAAACCCTTAGTTCATGTATGGGAAACTTAATAATTTCTTTGTAATTTAGTCATACCTTCATTTAACCACACATTTCGTAGGACCCACACAACTACCCACTAATCCACCACTCATTTCTATCACATTATAATTTCAGGAACTTATAATTTTATCCAAACAAGCACTTAATCTCAAGGCATGATAAATTATGCCTTAATCTCAAAATTTATATAAAAAACAAGAACAAATATCTGACTCTGAATTTCCTTTTCGTTACTTTTGCACAGTTCCTAAAAATGCATGAGACAAGAATTTGGGTGCCTCTGGAAATACAGGAGTGCGTGGAACATAATGTCACTAATATGCACCAATATGAACAGTAACAAGTTACCTGCTTAAATGTTATTTTACCGATCTTCTCCACATCAATGAATCCAAATATCTTCAAAATCAGGGAATGAGGTTAAGAAAATTAGTAAATATGCATTATTATGAACACAACCAGAAAACAAAGTTCATCTTCGAATGGATCTGCAAGCCTAGCCACTGAAAAGCCAACTACTTCTATCACTGAAATAATGTCATCTGTCTGTGTTACATGATCAAATTTAATACTGATATTCTATGGTTCTAGGATAAAATCTATACTAATTCCTAATATTGTTAAATACTAAAATAAGAAAAAAAACATGGTCCTTGAAACATAAAAAAAATAAAAAACACGATACAACACACAGTTTCAAGCCAACTTCCTGCACAACAGACCCAGTGAAAACACATATTGCCCAGCAAGGAAATAGAGAGATTTATAACTGATCTTATATTTACCATTCCTGGACATTTCAATTTCAACTGTAACATTTATTTAAATGCCCAAAACGTCGCTATGAAGAAACAATAGGAAACATGGAAAGCACCATTTTGGCAAAACAGTGAAAGGAGAAGAATCACTAACAAGGTGCAGAACACTATTAAAAAAATGTTCAGAGGCTTACCTTTTCCGACAGAGAACAAGGTTTCAATCTTAGAACCCTGAGAAAATTGTGAAATTCAACCTGTCCACTGTGAAGAGAATGGGAAGCCATCAGCGGTAAGTTTTTATCATTGTAAGAAAAAAGAAAAAAAAAATCATTTTCAATAGAGAAAAAAAGGAAGAGACTCTCTCTGTTTGAATGGATAAATGATCGAGGATAGACATCGATCCTTAGCAGATCCCTTCTCACTTTCTTTATCCTATTAGCCATGGTTAAACTACTGATTATTCCTAAAGTAGCAACCTTCTAATAAAATTTGAATACTCTCCATTTATCACAGATATGACTTTCTTTGATTATCATTCATTATTATATTAAATAATTTATAATAATTACTTAAAATAGCATATTTATTAGTCTTACATGATTTGCGTCCAAATAGTTTTTATACAGAATTCAAATAGAAAACATGCCAAAATATCAAGTGTGCCAAAATAGCTAATAAATTGGTTAACCAATATAGCCAACGACTGGAAAGTATGATGAAATTAGTGGGTAAGCCTGTACCTAGTGTTGACCAAAATATCATGGAAGTCAGTAATTAAAAAGGATACATGTTAATATGGTTTAACATCGGAGAAGACCCTAGATAAAGTGGAGACGAACTAGAATAACCTTGTTGGACAAAGTTCTGTTGGGCTAAGTTTTTAAACAATACAATATAACTGAGATGTACAATGGATGAGCAGACTCTCGGAGGATATATCCAACACAACTGGGCAGAAGTAGCCACGTAAACTTTCCAATTGATAAAGCTAATAATCTAACATATGCTGCCAGGGTCAAGACTGGAACGCCTAATTAGATGCCATATCAATGTCCCAAATCCTGATTGCTAGACATGAAGTGAAAAAGATAAAACAAAATAAATAATACAAATCGTCAATACAAAACATGAAGCATCGACAGTTTAATCTGAATCAACGATAAATCTTACACTTTTCATATTAATGTAATAAAATTAAGCATATTGAAGCATCACATGATACCTTGGATCTGGATTCATTGATAGAAATGTCTCCAAAAAGTCCACGGCCTCCAAAGATTTTATATGAAACAACTGAAAAGCAACAGGCACAGTCAGTCATAAAACCTTGAAGAAAATGGGCCGAACCTATCACAAATATATACTATATATTATAGAATACAACAAAATAAGAGTTCATAAGCCCTGATGCAACTCCCATTCTCCATTAACATCTTTCAATCAAATTAAACAGGTGACCGTTCAAAGCATTTTCAATACAAAATCATATAAAAACCTAATAAAAAGCTTTTTTAACATTATCCAGACACCATTGTCTAAAAGACCATAATAAGTTCATTTCCTAACAAGTCCTACATCAGATCAATATCTATAAAACTTGTGTTCACAAATAATTCCCAGAACATAAGTTGCAGGACAACTAAAGCAATAACCTCTTTCAATTATTAATTTACTATCATCTATCCATCTCAAGTGAATTATCAAAGGTCAGAAAAATTTAGATAATGAGAAGAGAAAATAATTTTAAAATGCGGACATCGAAAAAAATTTTAATTGAAAATAAATTGAATAACATGGTAAAAATGCAAACAAATTAATTTAATAAAATAATTGATGACATATTTGACTTACTGAATCCACCCAGGCCATTTCAACCATAAATTGAGAGGGGTTTTCCTGACAAAACAAATTGTCAATATTACATCAGATCAAACTATTAAAATAACTCAAGTTCCAAGACAAAGAACTTTAATCCAACAACTGAACTAAAACATTCTCAAAATTTCCTCAACCAGAAATCCATCCCATAAAGCAATCTAATCAAGTAAACGCAAAAACAGTTCTGGGGGCAAATTCAATAGTTTAACATCTTCTGGGGGCAAATTCAATAGTTTAACATCCACAAATAGACACATCTAGTTTCGTGCCTTCTGTTGTTCATGTGACAACTCATTTAGATTCATCTCATTCATATAGTATATTGACAAAAATAAAGACAACGGAGTAAATACCAACTTTACATAGTAACCATTATTGTAAGTGAAGGACAAGCATCCATGATGTAGTACTTCTGTTCAATCAATAAAATTCTTCTTCTTGTTGATATATATGTCAAGTCACCGATGTTCAAAAGCACATGAATAAATAAAGCGTCGGAAAAAAGGAAAAGGGATAATTGTAAAGGAAAAGGGATAATTGTAAGTGAAGGACACATATCCATGATGTAGTACTTCTGTTCAATCAATAAAATTTTTGTTTTTCTTGAAAAATATGTCAAGTGACTGATGTTCACAAGGAACATGAGTAAATAAAGTGTCGGAAAAAAGGACTAGGGATAATTGTAATGTAATCATGAAGGTCAAAATGCATAATTTGCAAATTAGTTGATTACTAAGCGACATTGTAATAAATTCTCTTTTTTCCCATCATATGGACAGAGTATCAGGCAACTGAGAGCCAAAAGAAGTAAAATGTCAAGTTAATGACATCCCTACACCATTTACTAATAAAATGGTCAGATTACAACATCTATGAGCAGATACAAGGCATCCATCAGATACAAAAGCAAGTCATATGCTACTTCAATCTTATTTGCTTAATGACGTGATATCAAATAAAAAATAAAGATGTAGTATCTGCACAGTTACAAAAATACTTTCACTTTCCAAATTCCATTTAAACACGTAATTACACCATTTCCCTCCCATTAATTACACCAATTTCATGGAGGTATATTACGTGTGCATCTGTGTGCACTGATGTTCACTTTTTAATGGTAAGGGAAATAATAGCAAACCTGATTCAACTCAGATGCCTTCGAAAAAAGCATGAAATCTCCATAAGAATGGGATGTTTGTACCACATTGAGAGCGCTTGCCATGACAGAGCTAGTCTGCATTTGATAAATGGTGCAAGTTGAGCAAAGATAGCAATCCAATTATGCAGATTGATAAAGTAAGACAAAAGGTGATCTCATACAACATTTTTAAGCATATCCATATGGAAAATGGAATAAATATTAAAGAAAGTCAACTCAATCGAAAAAAAAAAGACATTTTCTACATTGATAATTTGTACAATTATGCAAAGTTCTAATATTTCGAGAAAATGGCCTCTGGAAGAAAAAGTAATAGAGATATCCAACATGGTGTGGTATAAGAATGTGCTTAAGCAAGTCAGACAGGAAGATTATTGATCAAGTGGCTGCAAGTAAAAACCAGTCAATTCAAGTACCAAGATCAGAGAATGAGATAATGAACAAGCCAGCTATTCCTAACTGGAAAATTAATGCAAAACATTTGCACATACATAAATAGAGAAACCTCAGCCGCATGGAACTTATAAAATATACCATTCAGAAATTTCAGCAAAGCTTTAAGAAAAAAAATGCATTAAAAATAAGGTCCATCCAAACAAACAGCAGATAACCAGATTCCAGAAGATTGTCATACTCAGGCAACTGAAAAGGACAAGTAGTTGTTGATATATTATGTTTTGTAACCTAGTGCAAGAACAGCTGACAACATGTGCATATAGCTGGACATGTTTGAATGTATATCATATTAGGATACGATATATAAGCACAAGGGAGAAGTTAAAAACATATCAGTAACATATATTAAAGAAGCAAATCTTATAAAAACTAGTAGACTTGACTCACCCTCTGAGAAAAATGGATAGCATTTTCCTTCCTATTTTCATGGGGAGACACGAGAGGAAGATATTCAACCTGTGCAACATAAGATAGACGTATGTGATTACGTTAGATCAACATGGCATTAGTTCTAAATATATTAAACTTAACTGTAAGGAAAACCACATGAATGGATGGGAACCTCAAGAAATGCACAAGAAACTAAAGCTCACAATGGTTGACAAAGAAAGATTACAATTAGGTATGCCTGGCTACCGCAAGTTAAAAGACTATTTCTCTCTTAATTTGTAAATTATACCAATAAAAGACAATTTCTCAGATAAAACATTTCGGGTGTGTTTGATTGGCATGGATAACAATATTTCAAAAGTTGAAAAATATTGGCAATTAAACACTTCATTTTCCATGGAAAATTTTCCAATCAAACACACCCTTCATGTTATATTATTTGGGAGAAAAGACTGCCAATTATATGAACTGTTCTTGAAGCTCAAAGCTCTTTTCCAATATTCTCAGCATAAAATGGTCCACTAAACTCTATAGTTCAAAAGCATAATTAAATTACACTGAAACAGTATTGAAATAAGGTTAGAGTTTTATTTTCGTAGAGCGCCTCATCCACTATCCATTTACTAACAACATATAATTAGCGGGAAGGAGCGGGGGTTGCAACTTTTTGGGCCTGCTGGCACCACGTTACAAAGTTTGAGAATAACAACCGGAAACCAAAACAAATGAAACGTGGATCAAGCACACCGATGCACATGTAATATACCTCCATGAAATTGTGAAACTGCGTGAACATTCTAAACATCAGCTTTGCAACAGTAATGTGTCCCCTGAACAAAATGATGAATCGTGTGAAGTAAGCCCATATGAAAACATATGAAATGTTCAGAAAACACAACTGAGGAGTAAGAAGGGAATTTACCAGGATTGGTCAAAGTGAACATGGGGATAACGAACAATGACTGGCTGGACAGGATAACCAGGGATAAATGCACCAAGTTGGAAAGAAATAAGAAGCCTTCCGTTTGTTGTCGTTCCCTCAGGAAATAAAAGCAGTCGAGGAAACCGATTGCAAGAAGCTTTTCTCTGTATTTAATTCCTTGAAACACATTTCTGTATCAAATTGATTTATATATTGATAAAACTTTAAAGCTTGAAATTCTTTTCCCATATCGGAACACAAATTTTTTAACCACTAGAACCTTTTTCATTTTTCTCGTATTATGTTAGGGATGGCAAATTCCGTGTCCTCTATCAACCCTGTATTGCCCTGCCCTAACAATTAGTGAACGGGGTGGGGATGGAGAACAAGGTCGCTGCCCTGAAGTCCCTGGACCTGCCCTGATTCTTTTGATTTTACTTTACTTTCATTATTTTCAATTTATATCGTATTAAACAATAAGAAATAACCCCTGTTTAGTGTAGATTAAAATCTACTAAAAATCTCAAGTCAAAGTCAATAACTAATTTTAATCACATATTTCTTGGATCCACAACGTCATCAACTTTTATCAAAATTTACTAAAAATCTAATTTTAATCTACACCAAATAGAGGCATAATATTAAAAATAATTAAACGGGGTGGTAAATGTGAATTTTTAATCCCCTCACACCCTACCCCTGTCCTGCCTCCGTAAAATCTGTGATGGTAATGGCTGCCCCCACCCCGTTGGCTTCCTCATTTTATGTTTCAGTTCAAAATGGAATGTAGAGAACAAAGGCCAGATTCTTTATACCTTTATTTCATTGACAGCATGCTTTCTGGAAGATCTTGAGAATCTATCAACATATATCACCTGTGGAATTATAGATAAAATGTAACAAAAATGTAGAACTTAGAAAGTGAAAAAGAATTATTGTGTATCTAGCATATAAGCTGTGTCCACCCACCAAACCAAAAAAGGCAAAAGGTTACTACACATAAAATGTAGCTAGTAAGTAAAGATTTAAAGGAGTATAAGAATACCTGCATTGCTCTGATGATGGTTCCAACAAAAGGCATGGAATCATGCGATTCAGAGGAAACAATGGTGGGAAATAATTCATAGAAAAAGAAAATAGGTTCGATGTATGATACATGATTAGATACAACTATAGGAGCAATCTCCCTCGGAGCAGGTTTTCCTCTTCGTTTTATCCAATGGTAGCTGCAAAGTTAAAAAGCAAAAGTAAGTAGAATAAGTTTCTAACTCAAAGCAGACTTGTGCAGTAAAAGAAATGTAACGTCAATCATAAAAACCTTATAAAGTTAGCTACTCCCTCATCATAAATTACATGTCTTTATTTCCCCTGACAGAATCCAAATTCATCTCCAAGATCCTAAACTGCACACTCCATTTATATATGTAATATTCCAAACCACAAGTGCAGGGAATGATTGCACTTGCATCATTTTTCATTGTTCAATTAAAAAGACACCATTAACTCAGGCGTCAGTTTTGTATTGTCATATCAAGTTATATATTTGGAAAAAAAAATGAGACATAACTTTTCAACTCTTCTTTGACATTTAACAAATATTGTCTAATTTCAACAATCTTTACACCACTGATAAGATTCCTCAACGATTCCCACTGTTGTACACAATCCAATCACAAGAAGATGAGGGAATTCTTCTAAGAACCGTGTTCGTGTACTAATATTTTAAATAAAAGAGACAGATGGATTGTCTACTTGGTCCAAATATTCGGAACACTGAAGACTTTTTGATCTCATGTGCAGTGAAAAAACTCTAAATTTCCTGTCAGCAAGAACAGAAAATTTTTTGTCATCGTTTACCATGCTATTCTAATCACCTAGGAACCTAAGCTTTTCTTTGTAAATATCGTGCAAAAATTCCTTGCAATTTAACATGAAGATGACAAATTTATCGTGGTTGAGACAACAAGTATTAACTTGTGCATTAATACGTCCCTCCAAATAGCGTTATCTACTATATATTAAATATAACATCAAAGGAGAATCATTTTTTGAACAATTTTAATCCTACTACAATTTAATTATTTCAATAATACCTTACATTTCGTTTTTCAATATGTAATAAATACTTCAAAATTCTTGTAATGTATGAACTTCGTGTTATTAATTCTCAATTAATTAACATTCACATTAATCTAGACTTGATGAATCTTGATCTACATTAATCTAAAGTTATTATAGATGAATTTATTTATATTCATGTAACTAAGAATTTTAATGGGGGTATAAATTCATATATTATCAATTAATTCTTATCAAACAACTATAGTATAAATATGTTGCTCATTTGTCATATTTCATTCTCACAAAAAAATTGAATCATAGAAATTGAGTTTTGAGAGTACAATTTCTTTTCTTAAATTCATATCCTAAATTTTATTTTCTTTGGTTCATTTGAGACTTAAGAAAAATACTCATATAAATTCTAATGCTTCTGTTGACAAGAAATGTTTTTGAAAGAATGTGTAACTTGCTTCTGGTGGGCAACCCGTAACTTGCTTGGACGTGGGGTGCTTCCTCCGCTGCATTCAAAGAGATTGCTCCTGGTGGACAACCTGTTGGATTAGCTGGTTGCTCTGCTCGATTCATCGTGTAGCGTAGAAGATACACGCTTGAAGTTTCCAAAATTTATTTTTAATTCATAGTTAATCTAGGTTTCTGCTTATGCACGGCACTGCCCTTGCATATGATAGGCCGTTAAATCCCAAAAAATAATTAAGTCAACAACATTCAAGTACCATCAACATGCTGGAAAAAAGGGGAAAAATAGAAGAAAACTTTAATAAGTAGATCTCAAAGGCAGTAGATACAAAAGCACGGATCATTTTTAACTGATTTCACTTACTCTTCTAAACCCACAAAAATCTTAAATTTAATATTTTTAGATATGCAACTACGACAAGTAACATCTTGAGAGAGAGTCGAAAAGAACATGATCTTTTTGGCAATAAACATACACTTACCCAAAGGAGAAGAGGATTAAACGCGCACTAATGCGGGTGACCCACATGAGCCGGCAGCGCCATTTCGGCATTGGGTTCTCCTTATCCTTCCACCCGTGAAGCGCCAATTTCGTTGCCATGAATCCCACCGCTAGGCAAAGCCCAAATAGCGCGAGCCTGACCAGGGCAATAGGCAGACAAATCACAATCTTCATCCACTCATAAACCCCTGCGATATTCAGCGTGTGGTTCCGGAACGGATCGATCGTACTGTAACTGGGCAATTCGAAATCCTCATTGGCCCCGATAAACTCAAACGGGTTCGGCGGATTGTTATTACTTTCGCCGTTTTGCTGCTTATGGATTCGAGCAGATGGGCTCTGAAGGACTGTCGATACGGTCGAGTCAGGGTCCGGGTCCGGGTCCTGAACGTTGATAACCAAATGGGGCTGATGGTCCGATGGTGGCGCGGACAATAGCGGAGCGGAGAGAGAGTGATGTTCTGCCATTGTTGATGCCTTTGACAGACCAAGGATGAAAAGTAGAGAGACAGAATATACGGACAAAGGGACTGTTAATGTGGAGAGAAGAGAACATATATGAATCAGCAAAATTTAAATTTGGGGTGATGAATTTGAGTCCACTAATCAAGGAGAGATTTTGATATAATGGCCTTGTGAAATGCATTAAGCATATGATACCATAATTAAACATTTGGCCATGTTAAAATTATAATTTTTTTTTTTATCAATCATACATTCTTTAATAAAATAATATTATACGTAAATTCAAATTTATTTTTTTCTTTTTTAAGCACACATATTTCAAAAAACACTATTTCAAAAATCATAATCTCAAATAATGAAAGTCAAACGTGACTAAATGTATATCAAATTAAATTAATTACACATCAAATAAGCTTGAATTTATTTCAGTGTTTTAAAAATCGACCTGAATAATGATCAAACAAAAAAACGTAAAATATCGACATGAATGAGCTAATTATATTGTAATTCGATTGGTTTTTGTATTGAACAAATAGGTTCCTACTTGATTTCAGGATTCAAATTTGAGTTTTTACATTAATTGAACTGTTCTCGATTTTCTTTACAATATATTTGTTTCATTTATATTCTTGTATTCAAGTCACTTTTTATTCACACACTTCGAAAAAATTAAAGTGTTATTCACTCCTTCACCAATTATTTTTATTTATTTATAATTCACGACGTTTATAGACAGTTCCTCAACATGTTTGGAGAAAGAAGAAACCTCTTACAATTTAATCAAAAAAT
>CAIGRR010152071.1:0-13913 GCA_903798365.1 Fraxinus sp. 1973-6204
TCGAGTCCGTTTAATAACTGCTTCCATAACTGTTGGGTTAGTTGGCCATAATGCTTCAGATGTATTCCACCCTGGGCGACTTCGAAGGTTTGGGCGATAACTGGATTATCGCTCTGGGCGATTGCATGGCCTTTCATTCGCTCAGTCTCTGTGCGTTCTGCAAGGTTGGGCGATGACGCTTCTTTATCCTTGGGCTTTCATTACTTAGGCCTTTATCTTAGACCTTCCAATTGGGCTTCTCACCTTGGGGGTTTAAACTGATTCCTATAGGCCTTTATCTTGGGTTCCTCGACTGGATCTTTCATTTTGGACCTTTAGCTTTGGGCTGCATTTTTAGAGTGTCAACACATTGTTAAGATCGTGATGAAAGGCACAATGCCGTATTACCGCCAGTAGAAACTGTGCTCCATTTCACAACTCTCACTCAATATATATGGTTTGTTTATCTCCCTAGAGATCTTGTGTCTGTACTTCAAGGGGGAATTAGCTCGCTGATGTACGTGTTTGTTAAGTTCTATCGAAATTTTTTAAAAAATTGATTTTCATTTCCCGACTAAGGGCGTGTTCGGTCGTGTTTAAAATTCAATTAAAATTGAAACTATAACCGTTATTGGTCCCACTCGTCTAATAAAAGTCAACAATAACGGCTAGTTTTTCAATTTTAATCTCTGCTGAACACGCCCTAAATGACTTGTACAGAGTGCTGAATTTCCACCACACTACACCTATCTTGCAAGGCTGTAAAAAAATGAATCTCAATTCAATTGCATTTCTTGAATATGTAAATATATGTTGTGTTGCTGCTTTTACCGCATATGTAATTTTGTCAAAACTAAACGTCACACAACTACCACCTCCCATGCAATCCATCACCATTCACTACTTGCAATGTTGGAACAATCCACGCAACATCATCACCACGACCAGAAACCACTTCCGACATAATATGTACTAAATTCTTTTTCAACCACACATTCTCCATCAATCTACTATTTTAAAATACATTATTTCAAAATAATGTGACTCAAACACATCCTAAATGTTACTAATAATGTGAAATTAAGGGCATTGTTGACCAGGTAAACAAATATATAAGGGCAATGTGTCAATAATTTCCACACATCCACACGTTTCATGTACTGTAGCTGTAGATATAGCACGTGTTTGAATCATCGAAATTAATTTCAAAATCTACTCTATCTTAAAAGAGAGACTTTGAGGTTCATTATTTATTTGTGAATTCTACTCACATATTAATGTTCCATATGTGGACAAAAAAAATGCCGTCTTTATTGACTTAATTGATACCGGTAATTATAAAAAAATAAAAGCATCTACAAACCGACTCATTCACACAGTAACAATGTGACTAACCGTCAATTGCAGTTGATATTTATAAATATTTTCTCCATGTACGTGAAGTGGCAAAGCGATCTCCATCGAGTAAGGTTCATATTGTAATTGTAATGGTGATATCATTTCACTGGAGTGCATAATTTGGTTGTTTACTCATTCTGATAAACCTTTTACCCAGCGCTGATGTAATTTGAATTTTTGTTTAGCCTGATAATTTTAACTACCTCAATTTCTATGTTTCAATTTCACATGACATCCCACTTCAGGTTATCTCTAACCAGGTTTTAGAATAAATCTTGGATATCGGCGATTTTTTAAAGAAAAAACCTACTTCAGTTTATATAACAGAAATGATCCCATCGGGCAATGTTCATATTGTACTTGGAATGGTGATATCATTTCTCGTGTTTGATATTTGTCATTTTTTTAGTTCGAATATCTGAAATGGTTTGGTATTGTTGATAATAATTCAAGGTATTTGATATGGATTTTTTTTATTTGTGATGTTGTGATTCTGAGTAGAATAAGGGCATAAAATGAAAAAAAAAAAGAATAGCGGAGACACGGACGTTTGTGCCTCCACGGTGTGCAGAGACACGCCCGTGTTTCGAAGACACGGACAAGGAGACGTCCTCTCCGCACCCGCGCTGTTTTTTTTTTTTTTTGCTATAAATTTTACTTATTTATATTTTACACAAACTATAAATATAATTTCACTTATTAATAATTTAATTAAAAAATATTAGAAAATATTCAGGTCGATTCCCGTCGGGAGCGTTGCCCACGAACCCCCATGAGGGGTGCCGCCCCCTCAACCCGTACGACCTGACCGGTCAAGTTGATCCCCGTCAGGGGGGGCTGCCCCCTCGACCTTTTACCTTTTTTTTTTAATACCATGTTGCCTCTGAATATCTGATTTCTTCTTGGGAAAGCCATCGTCTACTGTACATATACCTGCAATTGTTGACTTTAAATCCCTACTTTGCTCTGATGGAGGTCAAAAGGCAAACGACAACTTTTCCTACACGTTTTGCCCACAACATCAAATCCAAATTCGTTACGTCAATTTCCTACCGATCCCAATATTTATTTTTACAAAAATCTCTTTGCTGGGCTATCTCTTTGTTGAGCACAAAAGCAATTGAACCTAAAAAAATAAAAAATAAAATCCTTCTTATAATTAAGTTTCTTAATTGTAAGTAAGGTCAAGGGGTGAGTTGGGGAGAGTATCGTAAGAAGAATCTAAAATAATTTCAAATCAATGTTGAAAAAACCTTAAAATATAGACACGGTCACGCGGGCCCTTTTTTAGGATGAAAACAAAAATATAACTTGATGTAAGTTATCCTTAGTCCTAGACTCCTAGTCTACCACCAAATACCAACAAACTATGTATACGCTCTGTCGTGTCTTCACTTTTACCCTTGAACAAATTCATTAGCATTGCTAAAGTCAAATGATGACAACTTGGGTAATTCATGAATAAGCGACTTTTCTTATTCACCTCTTTTTTCATTCCAACCTTGTACAGCTCATCTTTCCCCCCAAATTCCATTGTCAGCTGCTTACCCTAAAACCCCAAAAGCTATTTACAGCAAAAGAAAAGAAAACCCATAAGTTCTATAACGTAAAGATTGGATTTTTAAGGGTTTAAGCTTGAAGAAATAAGGAATTTTGAAGAACCCCATTTCGGGAGAGTTTCCATTCTTTTAATTTGCTATTTATGGTAATTGAGCTTCTTTTACGTGCTTTCCTTTTAGTTTTGGTAGTAATCTCTGTCTCAATTAGATGACTTAAAATTTTGAGGTAAATTTGTCTTGAGTTTGTTATATTTTAGTTTATTTACTCAGGTGTATATGTGTTATGGGTAGTCAAGAGTCGTTCCGGCATGTGGGTATGCTGAATGGAAACGCTATTACTCCATATGGAATTGGGTTTGAGCAATTGAGTAGTGAAAACGGGTCGGAGCCAGTGGATGGTGAGGATTTGACTGATTTAATGGTTACGGGAGACAGGTTAGGGCAGGTGAATAACCATGTGAAGGAAGAGGCCAATTTAGCTGATGAGGTGTTGGAAAACTTGGAGGAGTATTGGGAAGATATGAGTGACCGGTTAATGATTTCACGGATGGTGAGTGACTCAGTTATAAAGGGGATGGTGAATGCCGTGGAACAAGAGGCGGCTGAAAAAATTGCGTCCAAAGATTTGGAAGTGGCAAAACTGAAGAAGCGATTACTGTCCTGCAATGTGGGTGTTGATAAATTTGAGTCTTTAGAGCCACATGTATTGCCAAGTAATTTAGAAAATGGGAATTGTGGGAGGCGCTTGATTTTATCAGATGCATATATGGACCGGGATAGAGTCAGGGAGTTTTTTGGCTGTTTAAGAAATGAGGCAAGAGAGCAGTTCAAGAAGGTTAAGAAGGAGATCAATGGTGTGAGAGGGAGTAATAACATTAAAAGGATTGGTTCAGGTTCTCAGTTGGTAGGTTTGGGTGAAATCTTGCACGAGAAGCAATCGGAAAGCTGGCTGCGTGTGGATGGGACACTAGATCATTTAAAGAATACGGTGGACACCATCTGCACACGGGTGGATGATATGCTTCACTTGCCTAAGAAATCACTTGTCGAATGGAAGCGGGAGAGACATATCCAAGGAGAAATTGAGGATATGGTGATGCAGAGTGTAATTAGGAGTCTTCAAGAGGAGTTTGAAGAGAAACTAATGGAACAAAATGCTAAATTTTGTGAAAGTCCCATCATGAATTTACTAGAAAAGTTTGATGATATTTCTAGCTTACGCATAAAGTTAGATTCAATTCTTGACTTTCTCTCTCATCCTGAAACAGAGTTAATTTCCCATGGATCTTGTGATATGGATCATGCTCACCTTAAGGGCTTGAGCAACCATGTTAAATCGCCGACAACTCTTTCGGAGGGAAATGGGAAACTGGAGGAATCTAAAACTGACGCCCCTGAGAATTTTGAGCACGCACAGTTAAAACACTTGTCAAAGGAAGAACTGGTGAATTATTTTAATGATATCATAACAAAGATGAAGAGAGACCATGAGTCTGCTTTGCTACAAAAGACTGAAGAATGTTTTACTCTAAAGCGGAAGTACCTTAAACAGAAGAGTTCTTTTATGTCCTATAGAAAAGATGAGGAATTTGATGTGTTGAGGAAAAAGATTCCTGAAATTATTTCAAAACTGGATGATGTCCATTTAGAAACAGAGAAATTTTCTGCATTAACCAATAATGCGGAGTGTCTAGTTAACTTGAAGGATAGACTCAACACCCTTATCCGTGAAAATCGTCAACTGAGAGATTCACTTACTGATAAGAAAAATGAAGTAAAATGTCTGGAAGCAAAAGTTTCTGATGCTGCAAGGAAAATTTTGCAGCATTCTGTGGCTGAGGAAGACAAGCTAAAGCTTCTAGGAAATCTTAATTCAGCAACCGAAGATATGCGTATAGAAGCCTTACTCACAGAAGAAGTCTACAAATGTGTTTTGAAGGAGCTGGATGGACAGATGAGATGTGACACTGAAGACACCAACATGGAGTTTCTTATTACGAGGGAAGTTTATGAAATACTTCTCAGTGGAGCAGCTGTCCCTGCTGAAACTACAAGCGGTTATGAAATTGAAGATTCAGATACTGAATCACTGATCATGCAAGGACTATGTGGACTCTTATTTAGGGAAGCCACCAGGGACACTGAGGGAAAAATCAAGGAGTTGTATCGGGAATATTTGATCGAGAATGAAAAGAGAATCTCCCTAGAATCCAGAACTCTTGAAAAGGAAAATGAATTAAGGTTGGTGGTTCAAGAAAAGGAAAGATTAAAGCAAGAGCTGCTCAAGCTGGAAAAATCAATAGAAGAGAAAGAGAGGTTTGCAACGGAGTTATTAACAACATTGGCAAAAGAGAGTGCACAGTTTGAGCTAGCGTCTCAAGAGCTAAATAGATTAAGAGAACATGCAACTTGGCAAGAATCGTTGGTTACAGAGAGTAGCAAGGAATTAGAGTTAGTAAAGGGTCAACTGCAAGAAGCGTTGGAGCGAATTAAAGAAGATGACGTGAAAATAAATGTATTGAATCAAAAGCTTGAACAGAGCATGGAGGAGTTGAAGGAAGCTAGTGAGAAACAAAAATTGGCTGTTGATCTTGCCCAAGAAAGATACGAAAATCGAGAGAAGGAACTAATTAAGCAAATGGACCTGGTAACAAAAATGCATGGTGATTTTGGCATCAGAATATTAGAAAGTATCAAGAATAATAACTCAAGGTACAGCTCAAATTATGTTTATTCAATTTCATGTTTATATATTAACAAGCATTATGCTATTTTTTCTATTTGTGGCCATTTCTCTTTTTTACTTCTGGTGAACCTGGAATGTTTTTTGGTGGTTTTGTCTAGTGAAGGTTATTTACGAATGATGTTGCAAATTATGATATATACATTCGAACATCTCTTTTCTGCTTCAAAGGCAGCCCATTTGTTGTTTGTGGGCAGGCTAGTCTTAAGATTTAACTACTTGGATTTCTGGTTTATTATATCAATCTACATACTTACATACACTTTCTTTAGATCTCCTAATAGTTCTAGCAATGAACATAGCGGGAGGTGAAGAAGGATTCATGTAGCTGACTTCAAATTTATTAGGAATAAAGCTTTGTGTGTATATGTAGACATGTTCTCTACTATACAGGTTAAACATTTCACACAAAGTAGCTGTTACCAGGCATATGTAATATGCTTTGCCATAAGTCAAAACCTGTTTTTGAGATTGACTGTCTTCGTTTGGGGATCCTCACACACAGCACAAAAATTTTCAGGTTGGAAGATGCACAATCTGATTTGAAATATCTTACTGAGGTAGCTAATGATCTCAGAAGAACTGGTCAGATGTACAAACAGAAATTTGAGAGGAGATGTGCGGACCTTGAAATGGCTGAGGCTGAGGTAACTAATTGGGACTTAGCATGTGCTGTATTTGGATCTTGTTTTTAAATTCTCTAAATAATATGAAAATCCTGAACCTATGAGGATTGAAAAATTGACCAATTAGTTTTAAAAAGTTATTATATTGATGATAGTGAAATTCTTCTTCTTTTGTGCTTGCATGTTGAATCCAGGGTGGGGGTAATGGTGGTATAATTTTGTGTTGTATCTTTGCTAGGCATCTTATACTAGATAGTGCATGTTTGGCTGAGCTGGAAAAACTTACTTACTGGTAATATGTAAGTTTTAGAATAAATAATACCTTTTTAAAGGCAATTGTGCCGATGAGTAAGTTAATAACTATTTTACTTGTAATGATAAAAAGCAACATATCTAAACATATTCAGAAGCAAAAAGTTACTTAAAAGTAAGCTTGCTTTTAGCCCTTGCTTGAAAGTGATTATTGGAAAATCACTTTTCCCCGCCTCTCATTTTAAACCACACATTCTTTATAGAAAAAAAATTATTTTTTCAAATATCCTTCTAACTTTTGGCTACTTTTTAATGACATATTCTCCAATTAAATAATCACTTTCACACAAGCACTTAAGCTTGGCCAAATATGCTCATAACTCAATCCATTACAATATATTAAAAAAACATTAGTTAAGAAACATTTTTGGACGATTATAGTCCTACTACAATTCAATTATTTTAAAAATATCTTTTCGTTTTTCAATATATATTTAATTTATAAACTGTAATACATACTACAAAATCCTTGTTCATACATGTATTCCATGTTATTAATTATCAATTAATTNATTATAGTCCTACTACAATTCAATTATTTTAAAAATATCTTTTCGTTTTTCAATATATATTTAATTTATAAACTGTAATACATACTACAAAATCCTTGTTCATACATGTATTCCATGTTATTAATTATCAATTAATTAACATTAACATTTATTTAATTAATATTAATTAGAATTTCACATTTATGTCCATGTCCTGCTATTAATTCTCAAATAATTAATATTAACATTCATTAATTAATATTAGTTAGAATTTTACATTCAAGAATGAAGTTCATTATTCAAGTCCATATATGTTAATTAGCATCCAGTTTCACTCAATTGAAAATTAAATTATATTCATTTCGTATAAATGATTTAACATTTATTGTCACATATATACTCCTTGGTATTCATTCTAAATTAATTAATATTCATGTTAATTCATGTATCGTATTTTCTATTCATCTTCATTTATGCATTTACTTATTATTCCAATACTCACGTTCAACTATGTATTTCACTATTTACGTGCATATATAGGGTGTGTTTGAGCCACATTATTTTGAAAGAATGTATTCTGGAATAGTAGATTGATAGAGAACGTGTGGTTGAAAAAAAAAGGAAAAGTTATTGATGTGATAAAAAATATTATTTTATTAAGAATGTGTGGTTGAAAATGAGTAGAAGAAAGAGAATGCAAAATTTTAATGTGTACCAAATATGGACATAATAATTAACATTTATTTTCAAGAGCTTACATTTCTTTCATATTTAGATAAAAAAGGTAAATGAAGGGTAAAATATTATTTTCACAGCACTTATAATAAAGCATTTAGTTGCACGTTCAACTTTGACTAGTGCAAACAAAATACTCGATAGCTAATAACTGTGAATGTCATTTGCTGGAGAGGATTGGAGAGAAATTTTCCTTTTCTTTTTGGATGTCAAATGATCCATTTTACCCATTCTTTGCTCCATGACCTACTTATTGATGTAATATAATCATTGTGTTGGAAATAATACTGCATGCAATTTCCCTGGTGATTTCTTCTTTACATTCAGCTAACTAATTTTGTATTTAAAGTATTTGATAATTGTGTTAGAGACAAATTTTGAATTAATATATCTGAGTTTATAAAATCCCTCTCCTAATAACTGCACTCTCTCCTGAAATTCAGGTCGATCTTTTGGGGGATGAGGTGGATGCTCTTTTGAGTTTACTCAACAAGATATACATTGCACTCGATCATTACTCGCCAGTTTTACAGCATTATCCTGGGGTAAGATAAATCTGAGTAATACAGGAAAATGCAGATTTGTTCATATGATATTTTTTGTTAATATATATTTGCTTGCTTACCGTTTTATGATAATTGTGGAAATTTTTTTATTAGTACGTTCTCTCATTATGCTACATTCTTACAAGTACAAATGCCTAGAAGCTGTTTTTGGGAGGTACCTATTCATATGCTACGTAAAATAAGGCAAATGATCGAGACCTGTATTATTTCAAGTTTTGTAGTGTTTTTCGAGTTACATCTACTTACTCTAAGATTTAGCAGTCGTTTGAGCTCCATTATTTGGAAAAAAAAATGATTTTGGAATAGTATTTTTTGAAGAATTGTGCAATTAAGCCCTTGTTTGATTCACATTCTAAAAAAATTCATTCTTTCAATACTCATTTTCAACCGCGTGTGCAAATCCAAAATTTTTCCTTCATTTTTAACTACATATTTTTCATCACACTGTTATTTAAAATGCATTATTTCCTTAAAAATGTGTATCAAACAAGGGTTAAAAAATAAGGAGAATTTTTAGATTTATGTGTAATATTATGTTATTGAGAGACTGTATGATTGATAAGAGGAGAGAGAAAAATGAATTAAAATTTAATAGGGGCAAACATGGGCTTAGATGTCGACTCAATTTGAGCCTAGTACGACTATGTTTCATGTGCCCTCCGCACTTAAGCCCGCAGGTAGTAGCTGAGCGGGTGGGTTTCGGCTAACTTATTTTGCTATGTAGTACCAAACAGGAGTGGACGTACAATGGACTAAATTTTAGCTTCTTTTTTCTTCTTTAATACTGTCCAATCCTGTATAATCCATACTATCAGACCTGGCCCGCTGACTATTTTCCTGCATTAGCATGTTATGTATGGCCCACATTATTCTCTTCATGAAAGCTAAGAAGCATCTAATTAAACAGCGGTTTATTTACTTTGTTGCAGATTATTGAGATTCTTAAGCTTGTTCGAAGAGAATTAACTGGAGAAGCCACTAAGACAAATTGATGAACTCTTTGGTAAGGTAGCTTTCTATTATGGTAATTTTTTTGCTGCTTTGTCAATTTTTCTCTGTATTCTTTATACACGCAGCCAATTATAAGTGGGTGCAAATTACTTGCCTTGATGACGATTTATTTGTGTGAAAGATTTCTTTCCATGGACCAACCGAGGCTCAGTTTTATTACCTTTATCCAAAAAAAGAGGCACAGTTTTATTTCTTATCCTATAATTTTGCTTTAAGCTGTTTCTTGATTCTTATTGTTTAAACTAGGATGGATGCAAAGCCTTGCCCTAGTGCTTGTGCCTATGTGAAGATAAATTAATTTGGGCGAAAGCATAATCGCTCTGTCCACGCAGTTGAGTACATCAACTTGTGGCGGTTGGAACCAGAAGACGGGTCCTTCGATACTGATAATGTGCTGTGGGGAGTCGAGCATCCGCTGAAAATGTTGGAGCATTTTTTACTTGTACATTCCCAGATCCAACAAAGGAATAGTATGATCGCTGTATTAGGTTTTTTACGTTTCCTTTAATTTTTTTTTTTTTAAAATTGTCTTTCATTGTATACACGTAAGAGTAAATCTGTTTCCTTTCTGTGTTGACAGATACAAATACTTGGCTGCTGCAGTAATATTTGTTCTTTTTCTGTCTTGGTGAACATGATAGTAATCTCTATTGTTAGCTAGGTATATGAATTGCATGTTTAGTATTATTTTTCTTATATTTAATTTTTTCCCCCAAAATGTTGAATTCGATATCAAAGAAAAAAGTAGTAATAATATTGTTGCGAGTCTGGTAGTGGAACATGCCCTAAAAGCACTCGTATGTTTGATTAGACAAAAATAATAAAATAGTCATATGTCAAGATTTTTGAAATGTCAAAAGTTGTTTATGAAATTAATAAGTTATTTTTGAATATGTTTAGATAATTTTTTAAATGTGTTTTGTCAAACTAGAATAATTTTTAGATGGAGTGGCTGAAAAGATTTAGGGCGTGTTCGGTAGAGATTAAAATCGGATTAAAATTGAAAAACTAGTCGTTATTGTTGACTTTTATTAGACGAGTGGGACATAATAACGATTATATTTTCAATTTTAATCGGATTAAAATCTATACCAAACAGCTCTTTAATCAAGAAGTATTTTTACAAAAAAAATATAGGAAATGCATAAGTAATATCAAATGGATCCAAAAATGCACATTACGGCGATAACCCGCATATGATTCAATTTAATTCAATTCAGCATATTTAATGTAGCTCTTTTAGTATATTTTGATAAAAGTTGATGAAATGTGTAGTTAAAAATTACGGATCTCATGAGATATGTGATTAAAATTAATAGTTAATTTTGAGTTGAATTTTAATTAGATTTTATTTTCTGCTGAACCAAACAGAAACTTTATCTTTATCCCTAATAATTGTTATTATTTTGTTTCTCAAAATTATTAATTATAACAATAAAAAATGAAAGGATCCATCAAACAAGATCTGGGCCTTGAGACGTTGGTCACTGAGCCCAATTCTAAATGGGACGAGGTCTACTCTATCCTAGTGTCATTCATGGGTGTATGTATAAAAACCCTAAAAAAACAGTTCTTACCTCTCTTTGCTGAACACTCTCACTGCAATTCTCTCTCTCTGTAATTTGATTTCAGAGCAAGCAAGAATAACATCAGAAAAGAAAAGAAAGAGATAATAGTAAATGCCTCCGAAAGCAGCTAAATCAAAGGAAACCCCAGCCGAACGGCCGATTCTTGGTCGGTTTTCCTCTCACCTTAAAATTGGAATTGTAAGTTTGTAATTTTTATTTTCATATGTGACGTGTGATCTCCTTGGATATATGTTATGTTTATCTAGTAGTACACAATCTCATTTTTGGTCGCTGTGTGAAATGTTGTGAATTCTATTTTTAACTGTTTGTTTTGGTTTATGATAAATTTGGATCAATATTTAATTATGTTTAGCATTTAAGTTTTTAACGGATTTCTAGATTGCCATCTATTTTATTTCTGGACTGTAAAATGATTTCTTTGATTTCATTGCAAGTATATATATATAAATAAAAGAAAGGATTTTTTTCTTGATTTCGTGTTTGTATATTTGCTCAGACAGAAACTTAATACTGCTCTCTTTAATTGATTGTTTTAATTTTTATTGGTTTTCAGGTTGGGTTGCCAAATGTGGGCAAATCAACTCTTTTCAACACCCTTACCAAGTTATCCATTCCCGCTGAAAATTTCCCCTTTTGTACTATTGAGCCCAATGAGGCTCGAGTCAATATTCCTGATGAGCGATTTGATTGGCTTTGTCAACTGTTCAAGCCAAAGAGTGAGGTTAGTGACTTGCATTGAAGATTCCTTACACATTGAAAGAATTGAGCTTTGTGTTCTCTTCACAGAATAAATAATGCGCGTCGAGTCTGTTTAATGTCTGGCTTCATGTTGGAAAGTCTTAGTGATAGCTTGTCTTCCACCATGATTTTCTTCTAAGTAGTTGGCATAAGATTCCAGTCTTTGGGTTGATAAATTACTTGCTACCTTAATGTTGGATAGGTGTCAGCTTTCTTAGAAATTCATGATATAGCTGGACTCGTTCGCGGTGCTCATGAAGGACAAGGATTGGGGAACAACTTCTTATCTCACATCCGTGCTGTTGATGGCATTTTTCACGTTTTACGTAAGCCATTTGTATCTGCATTTTTCTTTTCTTTAAGAGACATTCTTGGTCAGGATTTGGCTCAGTGACTTTTATATAATTTCGTAAAAGTGTACTTATTATTATTTTTTCGTAGAAGAGCAGTTGTTACCTGTTTTATATTTCTTTCATCTATCCCAAAATGATAGGCTATAACGCTACATTATATCATGTTTGCTTTTTTTTTTTTGCTACCTCGTCATGTATAGGTTAATGTAATCCATTCTTTGCTAGATGCCTTAACTTATATATGAACAGTTTTATCCATTATTTTGCGTGTTTCTCTTTTCATGACGTTTAACAAACTCCTCTACTTTAATGTTCTAAAAGTTCTCATTTACACTAGTAATTACACGAGGAAGTGTTGCGACCGTGATTTTTTGTTAATAGTTTTTGTCATGTCTGGTGTCACTGGAATTCATTCTCTTACATTCTCATGTCGTGTAGGTGCATTTGAAGATCCTGATATCATCCATGTTGATGACTCTGTGGATCCCGTGAGAGATTTAGAGGTTATATCTGCTGAATTGCGGCTCAAGGTAAGTTTGAGATAAACTTGGGCATCAAGATTTGAATATTTTTTTGCACATTTTGTTAATAGGCATCCGTATTGTCCCTTGGGTCTTTCTGTGTTTCTTGTTCTCTTCAATAGCTTTCAATTCATGCTACTCCTTAGTTTTGATGTTTCTGAATATTCTGATGTTCCACGTGACATAAGGATCTTGAATTCATGGCAAGGAAGATAGAGGATCTTGAGAAGAGCATGAAGAGAAGCAATGACAAGCAATTGAAAATAGAGCACGAGTTGTGTCTAAAGGTTTGCATTTTATCAACTATCTCAATATTAGTTTTCTTATTCAGTCATTCTATCATTGGTGATATCTGTTATAGAGTCCGTTCTAATACACCTATATGTCTATGCTTAAATTACTTCGTATCCCTGAATCTAGATTTACGATGTCAGGAGCTCTGCCAGTGCCATCTCATTTTGATGCTAATATATTTTGCTTTTAAGTGTTCTTTCTATTACTGTCCGGTATATCTAGTTGACTAGCTTGGTTGGTGGAGTAACCTAAGAAATCTGGCATGTGGTTATAGCACCCACATAGTTTCACCAACTGGATAGTAGTTGACATTCCTCGTGTTATTTGCTTGAAGCCTTGAACAAACTATTTTCACTATTTATATGGTTTCAAGGGGGCTTGCACTTCCCTATTTTAATATCTTTTTCTGTGCAAGAAGATTTTGCTCATTGTTGATTTTTCACAACATGCACACACAAGGGTGTGTTTATGCATCAACTACGAAACTTATCACTTCTACACTTTGTGTAAAGCTGGTTTAGTTATATAGCATATGGCTGTTTAGAGACTATCAATGCGATAAATGCCAGTACTTGTAGGTTGTATGAGCTTTGTAATCTTAGATGTTGACCTAATTGCAAGGCATGGTTAGTTCCCACATTATGTTTGGAAGTTTTTTTCTTGATTAGAGACAAGTTGTAACAACATTGACATGTAAATTATGTGATGCCTTTGGATCAGGAAAAATCAGTAACTGGTAAGTCACTGGAAAAGTCTCAGGAGTTAGACTGCTTATGAATGTCTATTTTATATTTAAAGAAAATGATAATATGATACCAACTACAAAATTATTATGAGTTAAATTTTTTGGGACCCGCTTAAGAGTGAGTGGGTTCTTATAGAATATGGTGCTAAGTGCTAACTTGTCGTTCCACGGATGAAATGTTTTATATTGCAATTACCTTGCTATCTTGAGCATTATTAACTAATTTCCCAGATGGTTTTGGTCTTATTCTTTT
>CAIGRR010152084.1:0-12683 GCA_903798365.1 Fraxinus sp. 1973-6204
ATCTCTACCAAACAAGCTCTTAGTAGGATTGGCAAATTTCCCGATGTGAATTTTCAATGAAATCTCGACCCCCCGTATCTTTTGCATTCAAGCTAGCTTATCGAGCATGCTTGACAAATCTTTGACGTCCTCGTTTGCCACAGAATTCAACGTTTCATTATTGATACTTGGTTCACCGCTTGATTCTCCTATCACAATCCAGTCAAAATAGCCGCGGTCATTACTGCAGGTTTTGAATAAGTGCCAATTGTCACGAGTGTTCTTTTTTTTTGATAATCGTGGATGTCCGGGCCAGCTTGCGCGCACCTCGACTAATCCCACGGGCCCTGAAATTTACAGCCGTTTCTCACCTCAGTGGCCTTAAGGGACTCGAACTGGTGAAAGCCAAAGAATCTCACACCGTGTTTTAAAGTTGTAATTTGTGGATGATATAAGCTCCTGTTTGGTTTTGATAAAAATCAAATTTTTAGTAGATTTTGATAAAAATTAATGAGTTATATAGTTGATAAAAATTATGAATTTCATAAAATGTGTAATTGAAAATGATTTTTAATATGTGAAGGCCGAACAAGGGCTTAATGTCATTTAAATGTCACATCATCGCTTATTGAAATAAAATTATTCGATTGAAAATGGGTATGGGAAATATAATTTTTAATCAAGAAAATTATAATGGTGTTTAAAAGTTAAAAGTAAAAAAATTAAGAACGTATAGCTTTTGGGAGCATAATTAATAGAATATACATCTGAGATACTTGATAATTTACCGTGTCCAAAACAAAATACATTTTTTTTTTTTGGATAACCGTGGATGTTCGGGCCAGCTTGCGCGCACCTCGACTAATCCCACGGGCCCTGAAATTTACAGCCGTTTCTCACCTCAGTGGCCTGAAGGGACTCGAACTGGTGACCATTGGGGAGCAAACCCAAGGCCTGACCAATTGAGCTACCCCTCAGGGTTCACGAGTGTTCTTTTCAACCTCAAAACATTTCTGATATCCAGTTACACACCATGGACAGCGACATTTCTCAAGCATTCCTCAAAGTAGTGCAACATGTTTCTACAGCTGTGACACACTCCAAAATTCCTTCCTCGCATCCTGAGATTGGACACAACCACAACTCAATTGCCAATATTCCACCATTAAAATAAGAGCAACGGCTCAAACGAAATTCATATGAGTGAGCATAATGCTTATTCTAATACATAAGGGGATTGGTGGGAGCTCAAAGGAAATGAAATTTTTCAACAGATATAGGACATGTTTGAGCCCGATTAAAATCTGATTTTAATCTAAGTCAAAGTTAAACCATCAATATTAACCACATCTTTCATGAGTGCTACATCTTTTCAACCACACATTTCAAAAACTTCTATCACAATTTACTGAAAATTTAGTTTTAATCCCAATCAAACACCCTTATAATATGCATTTTATTCTCTATTTCCAGTCAACAAGAAAAGAGGAACATTTGCTAGTATGCATTGTTAAAAATCAATGTGTTGGTAACTTGTATATGCACTTACCAACTAATTGTGAACTAACTGTTCAAACAAGAGCAACAACTCCACAACCTCTATACTCAATTTGAATTCCATGGAAAACTTCACAGTTTATTCAAATACTATAGGCCACAACAACACAGTTACCTCGCTAACAGAATCTCAAAAATATGAAAGCAAGAATTGGTGTTTTTTGCTTACTTTATGTGTACTGGGGTTCGAAGATATTGTCGGAGAACAAACTTTGCAGTGGTTTTGCGTCGGCCGAAGGAGGAGAACAGATAACTGGTGGTTTCGCGACAGGTGGAAGTGAATATTATGGCTCGGCTCGCTACCTTCCTTTCTCGGTGAAAATGTTTTTTGTAATATGGGATCAACCTGACTTTCACTGGTTCGGCACCGGAGGTGTTGGGTCGTCGTTGTTAAGGTAGTTGCTGCCTTCGATTTTGAGGAGTACATGAATTTTGGGAATTTTGTTTCCTAGGCTTTTTCAAGTGGGAGATGGGACATTACATTTTAAAACCCTGTGAGGGCCTGAGGGGTGCCTGTACTAGGAAGTCGTAACAAAATTGAAGTCTGATAAAGCAAAATCAGCAAAACATATAATGTCCTCCTGTGTTTATTTTTTACATAAAGTTTGAAAAGTGCTCTAAAGATTGAAAAAGCAAATACCTGCTGATATGGTCATTATTATTATCTCGAGTTTTTTTTTTTTTTTTCGGTACTCAGATATCCCAGTTTAGTCAGACTAATTTTCTGGACCACCAGCCACCGGCCCCTCAGTAACTGACGGAGGTAAACCGCGGGTTATGCCCAAGTTGACCAGGGTTCGAGCACCCCTTATACTCCAGGTCCCAAGGGATCCTTTCTCCATGGTTATTACATCACTAAGCTGCTCCAACCAATATTGATTATTACATCACTCAGCTGCTCCAACCAGGAATCGAACTCCCCACATTGAGGTTGCAAGCCTAGCAATGCCCTTCCTTTGCCAACTTGGATATGCCCCAGGGGCTATCTCGAGCTTTTTTGTCCCGAGAATGTTTGCTAGCCTCTAACATTAATGCTCGACATCTCAAGGACTGCCATTGGAGTTCCCACAATAACGTGGTTATGACGTCTTTCGGGTAAGTCCTCTAGATTTTATGACCCACGGTGTAATGTCTCCCCGAGCGTTTTCCTCTGCCAAACTCAAAAGCTTTCTTAAACGTGGACTGATTCTACTTTCCAAGAATTCTAATTCTATCCAAATACCTCAACTCAAGACTCCCATGTTCAGAAGGAGTCTATATTGTTGAGTATCATAGTCAAACTATGACTAGACCTGCAATTGCAGTCCAATACTAATTTCAAGTAGAATTCCTAAGGATAATAAGGACACATAGCAAACTAAGTCCAACCAAGGATGGACTACCCACCTCTATAAATACAAGGTTTCAATTCATTATTTAGGTACGTTTTAAGATTCTTTTTTTTTTTTAGCACTTAGCTTCACACATAAATTCTCTTTCTGACTTAAGCATCAGAGGGGCGATGAGTAAACACATCGACGCCTTTGTTTCAGTATCCGAAAGGTCTTGTTCGTGCTCATTTTCAATCGTCAAGCCTGAAAATCAACATGTACGATTTTTGATAGTATCACCAGCATTCAGGATTCTTATGTCCTAGGACGAGAAGATATTAGGCAATTACTCAATGGATATATAAGAACGCCCTTGAAAAAAAAACGTAGTTTACTAACTAAGTTTGACCTTATGTGCGGAATTATACAATTAACAAGCAATAAGTCACTTTTAATTGTTTCAGATGGTTAAACAAACAATATAATTATCCTAAGTTGAATTACCATAGTTTGTAATAAGAAAGTAATAAATAACATCAAAATTGATGACAGAGTTACCTAACTGGGTAAAAATTCAGGGACCAAGTCAGTTACATCCACTATAAATAATATGGATTACAATCTGTTTCCAACCAGCAAATTCCACTAGTTCCCGCTGTTGTAATTCTTGTAATCTCTAAGATTTGCTGTATCCACCAGCTTCCCGATCTTCTATAGTTAGATGCTGTCTAGTCAACTCCACTAGACTTCTAGATCTACTTCTTGTAGCTTCCAAGATCTGCTGCCACCTTCTAGCTTTCCGATCTTCTTCAATTGTCTTTTCCAAGTGGAATTCCAAGAACATGCTCCTAGGTCTTGTGTTCTTCCTGCACTTTTAGTCCAACCTCTCTCAACTTCCAGAAACTTCTGAAGTCCAACTGAGAAAGTAAATTCCTAAGGATGTTTAGGAAGTAGGTGGTTTGGATTCTTCAATATGATATTTTCCCAAACAGGTGGTTATATGATCTCAAGAATAAATGATGAATCACAATGAAATAATATGTTCTTGGATCTTTAGAGAATAAGATGAGGCAATGAAAATCACCACAAAATCTCGTCCAATGGCTTGGATATTTATAGGAGAGAGTACTTGGGTTGAATGGGTCGAAAAAATCTGTTTAAAAACGCAAATTAGGGTTTTCCGTATAAACATGCCGCTCAAGCAAAACCTCAGCGACGGCCTCTCGCTCGAGTAATCCTCTTTTTATGCTCGAACCCTAGACCTCATAGTCCACTTTATACAAATTGCACTTTAGGTCCATGACTTTTACAACACGTTACAAATTAGTTCTTTTGTCCACAGAATCGCCAACACTAAAAATCTAACAACCCTGATGATATTAATTCTTGAGAAGGTATTTCTTATATATTGTTTACTCACGCCGTGAAAAATGCTAGAGATTTGGACAGTTGTCTAGCTATTCTTGAATAATGTCATGTTTAGTAAAAACAATAGACAACATTAAAGTATAAGAAAGAAGTTATAATCTTGTTATTTTTTATTGTCAAGTTGTCTCATCCCGCTTATCAAATAGTACATATCGAATACTACTGTAAAGAAATGAGATTGACATGGATAAATCAAGGGGTAACACGGCACGGTATGGATTTGCCACAACCTTTTCAACCTCTAGCCTTAGCACGAGTGCTTGATTGGCAGATATGGACAAAGAAAATTCTAGTTGTTGCTGTAAAGTGGATCATAACTAACAAAGTTCATAATTCACACTCAGCTAACTAAATACACTGTTACAGGGTAATGCCCCTTGAACCAAGAATGGTGCTATAAATCTGCAATTTGACAGATTTCAACATTTCTATTTCTGCTCAGGTTTTCCTATGCAATACACTGGTGGCTACAGATATTCTATTCGTGTTACCAATCTACAAAATTTTCAGACCAAGAGAAGAAAAGTTACGAGTCAGTTTCTATGATTAGTTCAGCAGCAGAGGCCATGGTACGGACTCCACCAACTCCGAGCAAAGCAAGTGCCAGCTGCTTCTCGTTCCACCGTCTCAGCCCCCGACTTAGTCTTGTCAACACCTCGACATCCACCTCAGATATCCATGCCGGTGTGCATCTGACTATCAAACTCAAGAAACAGGAGACGTATGCACGCCAAGTGGCTGGATCACAACCAAGTGATATCTGTCCATCAATGGCATTAGCCATGAATTTCATGTGGCACCCAAGAGCTATTGGACGACGCCTCGAAGCTGATGACGACGAGTTCACACCCCAGATAAACATTCCAGAAAGCCCCGCTAAATATGCTAGTGCATACCCTTTGAGCATCTGAAAGATTCCACTTGACTCCCCTTGTTGCTCAAACTGATGAAAAGACATAAACCAAGAGGGAAGAGTTTCCTTTATTAACGACTGCAAGAGCCCTGGGCCGCCGGTTAAGAAAATTAAAGTAGCCCCAAAAGAAGCTGCTAGTTTCACTTTAATTATAGCTGCAGCAAGTGAGAAGTGCCCATATTTCATTCCATTTTTTGCTTTCTTCAGCTCTCCAAAGCTTGCAATGTCTTTCACGGTGTGCATCAATATTGTAATAATCTCCTCTCTTAAAAACATAATGTCCCTAATTGATCGGTAAACACGTAGATACAGAATCCCTGGTGCAACTGGAGAGATTCCACCTTTAAACTGGGATCGAGATCCATGGCCAAGAAGCGCTCCAATGCCACCATTGCTTGAGATGCAGGTACTGCTCAAACCAAGGGTCGAACTGAAGCAGCTTCTAAGAAGCTGAATTACAGCATCATTGTTGTGGAGGAAGACAGTACGAGAGGCTGAAAAAACGAAGAAGTCACTCCAACGTTTCACTTTTTGGGTCCACAAGGAAGCAACTATCGGCATGCATGGCCACGGGCAACCTGCTGCAAGCGACTCCAAAGCTGGGCCAGCCAGATCAAGGAAACGCTGCGAAGATTTATCGAGTTTATAGGTTATCGTGAGGCTGACAAATGCAGCCAACGGTAACGGAAGCACAGCCGGAGAACTTTCTCCTACGGGAAGATAAGTTTTTCAAGATAATGAAGTATTAGAAAAAAATAAAATAATGAAAAAAGAGATTACAAGTTAGAAACTAGAAGTAAAAAGACACAGCATCTCTAAGACTCTTAACATTTACTTTTGACTACATAAATGTTCCTTGCATGCCCTTCCAAGGATGCGCAAAATCTGTTTCATAAAAGTAAATGGTTTAAAGCATCATCCTTCAGAGCATGTTTGGCTAGGCATAAAACAAAGTAAAAGTTAATATTTAAGTATATGTTTCCATGGATATGTTACTTCAATTATTACTTATGTTGAAAGTAACTTAACCTTAAGTTAAGATTTGGGGTTCCATCTTAAAAGGTCAACTTTATTAGGAGGAGTAGCCCAAACCCTTACAAATTGGTCTATATTTTCATTTTTATTCAATATAAAATTTTATCCCTTAACATGCCCCCGCAAAATGGTGTCTCATTTGAGCAGGCTAATCTTGAAATTCGCGTGTTCAATTTTTTTGAGTCTTAATCAGATCAAATTGCTCATTGGAGCTTAACGGGCTCTGATACCAAGTTAAGATTTGAGATTCCATCTTTAAAGGTCAACTTTATTAAGGAGTAACTCAAACTCTTATAAATTGGTATATATTTTCATCTTTATTCAATATTGGATTTTATCCCTTAACACCTTATTGTGAAAATATGGAACTTACTGATCTTCAACCTTAAACAATCAGGTTAAGCTTTTACGGGCATGCACATTTTTCAAAATAAAAAAGTAAAAAACAGACCTGTAGTAAGACTGGGGATATCAACACCAGTAGCAGCTAGTAATTTCTTTATCTGTTCCTCAACATTGGAGAGATTCGCAGCGGGACTGGGCCAATCTGTTCCATTCATAGAAACTGATTTCCAAACACCACGAGTTACTTCAGCCGAAAAATAACTTACAATGGTTGCCAAAGTAGCTGGAAGATAATCAGCCAAGTCTTTTAGCCCTATAATGAAACAATGTTAAAAAGATAAGCAGGAGACTACTAGCATATTGTTCGCTTCAAGCAATTATATCAAGCATATACGTGATTCTCCTTCCATCAACATCAACTTAACCATATGGATGACATTTTTTTAGCCGTGAAATGGATTAAATATCTTACAGAATTCCTCCAACATGCACATCAAACTAACCTGTGCAGAGTTCGCGAGGAGACAATTTTCCATGGGCACATGCTGTTAGAGCAGCATCTGCCACAAACGGAACAGCTTCAAGAATATCCCAAGCAGGTAATTTAGGCCTTAAATTGTCTTCAATTCCAGCTCCAGAAGAACTGCTGCTTCCTGATGAAATTGAAATCACAGATGGGCTTCCTCTATTGATTTTTCTGAACATCATGTTGAGCAATGCATCAACTGTTTGATGGACGGGAGTCCCATTGACAAGACCAGAGAGGGGCGAAGCTATGCATGCCAAATGTTGTCTGTACCATGCTTTAAGTTTTGGAAATGAGTCAACAAATATAGGTTTAGGAGATGAAAAACTTGCAACTCTTGCAAGTTTCTGATCCTTGAGTACATTTTCAGAAGATACGACGTGGGAATTTCGCACTAATAAGAGGTATTCGGGAGTGAGTTGAGACCCAACTGGAGGTACATCTCCAACTCCATATTCAACAGGAGGATGATTAAACCGCCAAAGTTTTAGAAGAAGAGCGAATGCATTTGAAAACACAGCATGGGCAGATATCTCTTCTCCTGTTGTCAGAGTCCATGAGATGTTAGGAACACATGAGCCAAACACCTCGCAGATTGTCATTAATGAACCAGCAAGCTGTGGAACCTGGAAAAGGTTAACAATAATGGTATAAACTTTTCAGCGAGGTCATGATGATTTCCTATTCCTCTTATTTTTCATCTCAGAAACTCGTGGCTTAAATGTGTGAGAAACCAAAAATAAGTAATGGCTTCTCTTCAAATTTCATTAATCAAAGAAAAGGGACTTGAGAAAAAATATTATAAAATAACTTGTCATCTCTTAGGACCTTTCTGTTTGACACTTCAAATGTATCACTGCAAGCATCTCTAAACCATTAAATAAATAAACCAAATGAATTCAAGAACAACCACTTGTTTTATGAGAAAGATGTGTCTTATCATTAGAACAATTTCCATAAACTGGACTAGTGAATATGGAAGGTACCCTCAGTAATTCAAGAACCGATCTACACGTGTGGAACCATCTTTCTCATGCCTATGAAAGAAATTAAGAAAATATTTCTCTTTGTAAAAGTGAACCTACCAAACCATGTAGTGAGAAAATCTGGACACAGTCCACAGGTGCTATCCCAACAAGGAGTACGTTCAGCATGGGAGCATAATGTATCAAATAGCTGTTACTCCCAGAATAATCAGCAGGAACTGGTGGAGACAATAATCTAGTTATAAAGTAAACAGTGTGTTCCTGCAGGATAATGAGCTAAACATAATTAGATAACTAGGAGTTCCCACCAAAAAATATAAAACGTGCAAACTTTATAAAAATGAATATCTAGTAAAACTAGTTTCAGGAAATGATTTCTAGTAAAGCTTGGTGGAAACAAAAACTGCTAATCGCTTGGTACCTGTATTTTCCATCCACGAATCAAGGAAGACCCAGTTAGAATCGTGGCAGCAGCTATCCTTTCATCATCGGATCCTTTGACTGCAATCTCAAAGATTTTCTCGATCTCTGCTAAGCTTCCATGACATCCATGAGCTTAAATTCAGTTCTTTACTCTTTTCAAAATCAATAAAAATGAGCATCTGATATACCTGGCTTAAGGAAACAAAAGGTTCAACTGAAGACCAGGCCACAATCTAGTAACACGGAATGGACACTTATGGTTATGGACAGGAACCTAATGCATCTACGGAGCCACTGCTTACAAGTGAAAGTATTCCTAGCATTTAGGCTGGCAGCAGAAGCTTTTAATGTTGCTATCATATGTTATATGTTTGTTGGTAGATCTTAAATACAGTTATCATGGCTGGTTATTTGCATTTGTTAGACTAAGTAACCTGAAGATTTATCCAGTAATCCATCACACCCCCACCCAATTATAGTATTTTGAAAATCGTTGTGCTAAAATCTCATAGCTATAGCCTATACATCAGACATCAGTGTCTTGTCAATCATTAAGTAATATTCTCCCCAGTGGGCAATGATGCATTGGTGCTTGACATAAAATTCCACAATAAAGAAGTAGAATGAGACTGAAACTCTAATTATCAATAGAAAAAGTTCACTAATGTTATTGCATGCATACCTTGAAGCAGGAGTTAAAGCTAAAGCATTGATCATTACTTGAGTAAGAGACGACCCCTTCATGAATGATGACCAACCAGGCACGTGAGTGGGAACATTGTGAGGCAGTTTGTTGATACGACCATTTACGTAACCCGGCCAGAAATAAGCTGATGTGTCCAATAGATTTCTAGCAATGCATGCTTCAACTATTAAATGATGTAGGTTACCAGCTGCCAAAACAAAAACAAAAACAGGAACTAGTTGCATAAAAAATGGAGAACAAAACCCATAAAACTTTAAATTACCAGTTTCAAGGCATGTACCTCATCACCAGAAGGAATAAATTGATTTATAGTTCCAGTTTTTATGTTTGTACACAGTGATATGTATAATAAGTACTCTACAGATCTCTACATCCATCAACCCAAGTTGTTTGAAGAATCAGGAGGGATTCAAAAAGCTTTACGCGTGAAATGATTTACCAATCACCAAAACACCGTTATGCTAGAGTTCCAAACAATCCATCTTCTCAACCCGACTTATGGCTGCATATTGGTGAATGAGGATCAAATGTCCTCTTTTTATTTGTTACTTCTCTCGTTAAAAAATGGGGAATAGGTATAAGTTTTTACTTAGAAAAAAAGAATGGAGTGGTACTTACAGCAGTTAATTGGCATATCGGCTATGCTGATGCACTCAAAATATGCACTGTCGACATGGATGCCTGATATGAACATCATTGCTTTTGCAGCAGCCTGGTTGGCTGCAGGGATAACTGGCTGAGGTGGAGTTAGCAAGCTCTGGTAACCACATAGATTCTGTAAACTAAATATCAAATCCATGCGACGCTTCCCGGGAACTTGATGTTTGCTGACTATACCACAAGCAATCTCATCGGTCGAAGCAGTTTCCTCTTCCTCAACAAGGTCAGCTACTACAAGAGTTGTGATCGATAATAACATGCACATGCAAGAATCTAGGCGGGGCAGAGGTCCCTCAATTGGATCCCTTTCCTGGAATTTAAATGTTATCAGTTATCAAGAACAACAGACCTGTCCAATAATAGATAGTATTAAGGAGAAGAAACTAAAATCTTATTTAGTACATTGTTCACTCATGTCTAATACTGCCTACCGAATATGCACTAAGGTAAGTATCAGAGCTCAGTTCTTACCCTCTGTACAAGGCGAAGGGCAGCCATCCAAAGTCCCAAAAAGACTTCATGCCAAGAGGTCGCATTAAATGCTTTAAGGGATTTGACTAAACCTACAAAATATAAATCACAGATTCCATTTTACTTCCCCGTTTTTTTCCTTAAAAAGATAAGGCTATAAAATGACTTTACCAGTAATGATTTCAACTGCACCAGTTGCATTAACCTGTGAAGCATCCATTGCATCTTCTAGAAGCATATCAAGAGGAAGCCAAAGAGCAGAATGACTAGTCCCAGGACAAAAACCGGCTGAAGTACCCAAAAGCCTGGATTGTTCTACAGCATGGAACTCTTGCAGGGACCTTCCCCAGAAATGCTGAGACAGAATTTTGCAACTATCTGATATCAATTGTTGAAAAACCTTCCGTGTTGTAACTATTGAATTCCTCAAAGCCAATGAATTTTCTACAAGTATTTGTATTCTCTGGATAAATTTTCCCCAGTGAGTGGACCTGATGAAGGGGCAAAAATCATTATTCAATCATCTTTCTCAGAAAAATCTAAGAACGAGACTGAAGAATCAAGTGAAATAAAATTTATATATAAAGCTAGAAAGAAATGTGAAGAATAAGACTATGGACTCTTCCCAAAATATACGCAGATATACAGTTGGTTTTGGCTTTACATTATTTATTCAACTGTTGTAAAGCTATAATCAATTTCCAGTCACATCCACTTCGGCATATACAGAAAACTCTTAAGTTAAAAACAAAACAAAAACACAAATTTTAAAAAAACAAAAAAACAAAAAACCATAAAAAGGACTGAAGTTCTTACATGTTTTGGCGTGCCAAGTACAGAATCCTGGAAGTTACTTTATTTTGCAGAAACTGCCCAATCAACTCTACAGACATGATGGTATTAAGAGTCAGTAATCTCTCTTTATGTTCGATCCTTTTCTCATCAAAATTATTAGGGCTATCTACTTCCATTTCTTGAGGTTTGGTAGGCCATATAGAACTCTCTGGTGAAAGATGTAGCAATCCAGCATCATCTAGTGATGCATCGACTAACTGCCAAATAATTGAAAAGACAAACTGGACCAAAAGAGCACCAGCTTTGTTGGATCGCACACCAAATATCCGAGAGAAATGGATGATAGCATCTAAGGAATTCATGACCCTGCACAAAGACAACATGATAACAACAATACAGTCAAATTTAGATCAAATTCCACAGATAATATCAATAGTTGAAGAAGCACATCAATTAATTATCTTGGTCAATATTAATGGTAAGCAGAAATAACAAAAAGCACCAAAAGGAAGTTCTTAACCAATAGGTTTAAAGTAGTCAAACATACGGATACAGACATACAGTATAAGATACAGAAAACTTAAGTACACAGAAAAAAACGCCAAGGAAAATCAAATGCTCATTTCTGATAGTTAAAGCCATAGCATGAGATTAAAACTTTGTTGACAAAACTAAGTACTCACTTCTCATCATGAGGCAAATTTGTATATTCTTTAAGTGCAAAACCATGCCGCTTAAGGAGTTCCATATAAAGCCTAAATGCTGCTGGACAAGAACGCCGATATGGAATTACCCTGGAAAAGGTTAAGAAACAGAGAATGCAATGAAATACTAATCAAGACGGAAAAGAAATTATTGTTCTGCAATGAAGGCTTGCCACCACAGAATCGAGACTCGCCATCCATTTCAAATACTTTGTTAAACATTATGTCCCTGTGATGTGTGTGCAAACACAAACCAGAACGCAAAAAACATGTATTAATCAATAGTGACTTAGTACTAGAAGAACCATTTGGAAACTATCCATTTATCTCAATAAAAATCAGAAAATAACAAATGGTAACACCTCTTGAAAGATAAGAACAATCACTAGATGCCAACAAGAAAACATATGCGCACATAAAAGATTGGCCATGTCACCTTTCAAAAGATACCCGAGATCATTCAACTGAACAAAAGATATAAAATTATAAATTAAATATTTCTAAAATNCAATAGTGACTTAGTACTAGAAGAACCATTTGGAAACTATCCATTTATCTCAATAAAAATCAGAAAATAACAAATGGTAACACCTCTTGAAAGATAAGAACAATCACTAGATGCCAACAAGAAAACATATGCGCACATAAAAGATTGGCCATGTCACCTTTCAAAAGATACCCGAGATCATTCAACTGAACAAAAGATATAAAATTATAAATTAAATATTTCTAAAATATTGATGAACAAAGCAAACAGTAAAGATTCAGATCGCATAGACAGACTGAAGGTATGCATTCAATTCCAGAAATGAAGCATTCTTATAATTCAATATAATGTACCAACA
>CAIGRR010152157.1:0-11264 GCA_903798365.1 Fraxinus sp. 1973-6204
GTTCACTTATTATGCCCCTATTTGGTTGGATAATTCTCCATGTACATAATGGATTACATAGGCTCATGTGGAAGAAATCCGGCCGTGGATGTGAAGTGTGGAAAAGTCAAAAATTGTAGACTGTCGATGGATGTGCGACACCTGTCAATTATGTAATGTATTATGTAAATGATTATGTACTTGTAGCATGGTCCTTCAGCTATTGACCCACCCCTGGTTGTGCTCCTGATTTTAACACAAACCAAATTGAATCTATGAATTATGCAATAGATCATATAAATCGTAAAATTATATATAAAAATAAAAAGAATGAAATTTATTTTCAACCACACATTTTTTAAAAGTCGATTTTCTTGAAACTCATTTTCAACGACATTTCTTGAGATTCACAATTTTTCGATCACACATTTTATCAAATTTTCTATACGCTTATTAGGTGATGGACATAGCACGATATCACAGCTGCCCATTTCATTCTTCTGAACAAATCTTCTGACAGTCACTTTCACCGCCGGATCCTCCGCCATTCTACCACGCAATTCCAATATTGCTTCTCTATCGTCTTGCCCACCAATGAATATAATGCACATTTGATGCACCGTCGTGGAAGTGAGACCCGGTGTCATTTGATCTCCTCCGCCCTATCCACGGTCCACGAGCACCGCCACTGAACACGGTGCCTCCTTCAAAACTCTGATTAACCCCTCTCCATCCATGGCCCACATTCTCCAATTCATGATCTTTGATCCTCCCCCTTTGCTTGTGAAACGGCAAGATGATCTTTGTAGGATTACGACTGGCTCAATGATTGTCGGTTCAATAGTACCAATTTTTTTCTCCTTTTTGGGGAATTTTCAACTAACGGGCTTCAGAGAAATCACAAGTAAGAATGTTGAAACTACCGAAGAATTGATTAACATCCTCATCGACGTTCATGAATCATATAAGCCATTACGAATATTTTATACATACTAAGAATAAAAACTACAAGTAATAGAAATAATTGGTACGAAAATGTTAGAATTGAAGAAATGATTGGAAACAAAGGAATTACTATGTCCTTCTTTGAGTCAAATTATTATAGAATGAAAATGAAAAATATAGCCATTATTGAGGCTCACACAAGAGATAGAAAATTTGAATTTAAATATTGCTGTGATAGATAACGATCATATTTTTCATTTTAATGAGATAATAATGTAGATCAAACTGGGATACATTAAAGATAATTGTAAAATTATACTGTCCAATACATGAAGTTGATTTACACTCGTCCCTACTTAGTAGTCACATTAATCTCTAAATTTTTGGCAGAAAACAAAGGAATTTAAATGGACATCTCACTATCGAGCTGCACTATACACACTAGGGATGGCAGNTTTTAATGAGATAATAATGTAGATCAAACTGGGATACATTAAAGATAATTGTAAAATTATACTGTCCAATACATGAAGTTGATTTACACTCGTCCCTACTTAGTAGTCACATTAATCTCTAAATTTTTGGCAGAAAACAAAGGAATTTAAATGGACATCTCACTATCGAGCTGCACTATACACACTAGGGATGGCAGCGGAGCGGGGCCGGGCCGGGCGACGGCTTTTCCCGTTTGCTGCCCCGTTTTGTTTCGCCGCCGCCGGTCGCCTCCTCCTGCACAAGCTCCGCAACCAGAGATCACGGCAAACTGGTATGTTTTTGCGGCAGCAACTCCCTCCCCTACATCCCAATACCCAAGCTCCAACGTTTCTGGTTATTATCAGAAAAACCTTAACAAAGATCACAGTGCTAGTAAAATTCTTCAACATTTGCACCACAAAAATAGCATGTAAAAAAACCCACATTAGACCAAGGGAAAAAATCTCGCATGATAAAAGTGAGACAAAAATAAGAATTGAAGAGTGTAAATAAAAAAATTTAGAACACATGTGGTCAGTGCTTTGATAAGGCCAATTCGACGACCCTTGAAATCTCTAAAAACTTCTTCAATAGTTCGAGGATTGTGCAGTCCTCCGTCCATTTTTCCCCAAGTTCAATACTTCAACTTTAAGGAAATAAATAAAAAGATAGGGTACCCTAAAATCCCTTTGAAGTAGAGAAATGGGCTTTGGTGGAAGGACTAAGGGGGGAGTGAGAGGAGTTAAAAAGAAAATTTTGAAATTAAGGGATGAGAAGAAGAAGAAAAATAGTGGGGAACATATGAAGATGGCCGGATTCGAGGACGGGTTTAACTTTAATTAATTTTTTTTTCCTTCACGGGGCGGGTTCGGGGCACCCCCACCCCGTTAGGGTTGGGGCTGGGCGTGGAAAATTGACAACCCTAATACGCATCAGATAATACAAGGTTAAACACGAGATAATACGAGGTTAAAAAAGCATTAACAGCAAACAAATGTTAACATCACACCCAAACAGCTCACTCAAATACAATACAAATAATCTGACAAATCACACACTCAAATTACAAAAACTAATGAAGCCTCCCAGTTCAACTATCATCTGATTGATATACAGCTTTTTCATTCAAGTGTGAATTTCAAAGCTTCAATTGATTTTTTCTCCAGTGGAGACAGATGTATCTCGGGAGACTCGGCCCACTCAAATCAATAAAAAACAAACACACCTTTAAGCGGAATGGAATATAATGGCATGTCAACCATGGCGAGAGAGAATCTTATAATACACTCAATCACAGTAAAGACTTATCTTCGGAATTCCACTCTGGTATAGTATACGGAAAACATCTCATCCTTCCCGGTTTACAGTGCCACAGCTTCAAGGCTCTGTACTTGTACTATATGCTCCACAGACGATCATCATTAACCATAATGACTAGTTCCAAAAACAATAGGAGAGAATTATAAACACGAATATCGCCAGTTAGGTAAGGAATATAGAACTTTATAGTGTGTCAAGACCTAAATCTCTGGCTTTGACCTTCAAGGATCTCAAGTAATCAATTGCTTCATCAATAACGCCAATTGCATTCTTTCCCTTGCCACCGGGAATTATACCCTGCAGAATGTTCACAGTTTCGTGCATTCTCTCTATCCTTGACCTTTTTCTACCAGACAAGGAACATAATTTTTTCAATTCTTGATTATTTCCGTTGCCACAACTGGATTCTGCATCATCCTCCAACTCAGAGCATGTATGAGTTTTCAAAGATCTCGAAGAATGCACAAGAGACGGTACAACATAACCTAAATCAAGCAATTTCTGCCTTTTCGCTGGCACAACAGAATTAGAACCTCTGTCACTCTTTTCCTCGACCATCTCCTGAATATTATTATCGGTCATAGTGCTAGGTGAATGGCCTGTGCTTGTCTCTTCATCATCCTCAGAACACTCACTGTCACTATCAGAGCAGAGAAGAGCATTCAGTTCTTCAGTGTCTTCATGCATCTCACTTTCCAAATCATTTCCATATTTGTATTCAATGCATTCATCCTTGAAAATTGGCCCCAGTGGAGATGTGATATCCCTTGGCTCTTCCTTATCCAAATTAAGAGTGGCGGCAAGCTTTGGCCTCCAAGAAGTCGCACACTGAACTGGAGTCTTGGCTCCAGAACTGTATAGCAAGGTAGTTTTATCACCAGATTGATCAAAAACGAGAAATTTCTTCTGGATTGCTGTACCCATGTCAGGACATCCTTTTTGTCCCAAATTTTCAGTTGAGCCCACTGGGAGTTCCTTTCTGGACAGAGAGTTTGGTACAGGAGCATAGGCCTGATGGAAACGAGACAGACAGTAAAACCAGTTAGGATAGTCGTTCAATTCCCTTGGCTTCACTTGTTGCAGTGGAAACAAGGGAAAAGTTCCAGTAGTAGAATCCTCAATACAGTACGGATTCATATAAGCAGGCATGGTGTTCAGAGACCCCATGTTAATTGGAGAACCCAAGAAATTCCTAGTGGAAGACTGCTGATTTTGATGCTGGTGATGGAACCAGGATCCAGAATCTTTTTCCATCAATTACAGCAATCACCTATTAAAAAGTAAGACTTACAGTCAGACGAATCAAACGTAGAACACCACTATCAGCAAAATGGGAAAACTCAGACATTGCAAACGTACCAGTATAGCAGTAGAACTAAAAATCAGTGACTACTTCTTGTATCTTTGAGGGAAATGTAAACTAAAAAAAACTGGCTTAACTTGAATGCAGAGAAAAGATATTAATCTACGTAACAGGTTTAAGCAATTGGCGGAAATACTCGGCCTGAAATATACCCAAAAAAAAATAATTAGAATCTCTTCAACCATATACAAAAGAATAAGACTTCTTACGAAGTTAGGTAGGGATAAACTGACATAGCAAGAAAATATCAAAATTATGAGAATCTCATTCTGAAAAAATTAAAGGTTGTATACTAACCTGACAATCCTGGAGAGGTTGAAAACAAGCTATAATTCTAACTATTATGGTAGCACACCCAGCAATTCCACTCTCATGCTTCAATGCCCGAAATCTTGTCTGACAAGCTGCTTGACACACCATAACTACTTTCCCCCAATCCCCTAAAAAAAACACTAATCTGTTCGGAGAGTCCGTGATCAAATTATTCAACAGTTTGCAAATTCTTTGCTCAAAAGTAGACTGCGTTGTCCCGAGAACACAAAATATCACAAAAAAACAACTCTTTCCTTCTGCAACCTTCCACCCAAAGATTATAAATAAACCACTACACTTAATTGAAAAAAGGAAATCAAAGGACCAAATACATGAACAGTTACGTAGGGATGATACTGAAAACTTGGCAAGAATTTTAGGAATAGAAGAATGGACTCAACTAATCCTGCGAACAAAGTGTATAGACCCCATGGAAATTAAAGAATGTATTCTAGGTGTCATAAGAGAGTTTGTGAACGAGTTTTAGGGTTGCTGTTGTCTGAATTGAGGTGATTTTACAGAATCACGTGGCAGTACAAGTTCAAAGAGATAACTTTCCGGAACGCATCAATAGAGAGACTAAACCACCGCATGTTGTTCAACTCTGATGATTTGCCACGGCTATTGACTTCTCCTTTTACCTATTGAGAGACACTGCAGGAGTTTTGTAACACATTAGATGCAGAATCATGGTGGAAAATTGAAGGAAATCAGAGAAGAAAATTGAAGTACTGACTAATTGTACGTCCTTTATCAAACTCTTGCTCAAATTAGATAAAGTGAAGAAGATCATCAAGATAACACAAAAGGAGCCAGGATTTTTTCATTGTTCTTCCTATATAAAGTAGAAGTCATTGTTCCTCGAGGACTGAGGACTAGAGAAGAAACTGTATCTACATTTATTTATTTTGAAATGTGATCTTCAAAGTTTGAAGCCAGAAAATGTAAAGAAACATTCATAATCAATGAAATAAACACCATGTAAAACCCTTTGCCTTGTTTGACACTAAAGAAAAACAATAGGTATGAAGCAAAAAAATAATTATCAGGCACTCACCAATTTATACATTTATTTTTCTTTCATGATGCTCTAACTATATCAAAAAACATTAAATTGACATGTATTTTGTTAGAAATAAAAGGCAAGAAAATCAGTTTCACCAGTTCAGCCTTCTACATTCCTCCATGAAATCCAAGATCAAATGTATTTCAACAAAAGAAAAGATTGTTGATGAAATATGTTGAAAGGAAAAAATTTGTGAAATGGGTTTGAATTTGGGAACCTCGATGCATAATTTAGAGCATATTTCTATCAATGATTTTATATAACCCTAATTACTTGGCTAAATGTTTATAAATTATGGTTAGGGGTTGTACATAGCTTGGTTACTTGATCGCACAACAACAGAATTCTTACAGCTTTTTTGTCCATTTTCTGCAAGGGACTTGTAGAGTGCTGTTTAATAAATTCTGACAACAGTGTGCTATTTTATCAAGTTTTGCCAATTTAATTGTAGGTGTTCATGGATCTTTATATACTTAGTTACCTCTCATCAGATACCACGGGCTCACATGCATGCCTAAAAGGTCCTATCCCTTAATATCAGATGTTTTAAGTTTCATTCCTATAATAGGTATTAAATTAAATCCATATTATTTCAAATCTTCATTTCTTACTTCATAAACCACAATTAAATTCACAATCCTTAAGTAGTCCAATTTCTTAATTCAACTCTTAAACATCACTGGGGACCTTACATGTCCTCAGTCAACCAATATGGCCATTAAACTTGGTTCTGAAGGTCAAAACTTAAAAAAATCAGCACATTGGTGTCAGAATTAGCAAAATTAGCACAGTAAGTGTCCCTTGTTGAAATGGGAAGAAAATGCTAAAAGATTTTCGGTTATTGCGCCATCCAATCCCAATCCCAATTCCAACCTTCAAATCATGTTAATGCATAATTTCTTCATGTATAAAATTGTTTACCATCATAACAACAAAGCAAAATAAAATTCCACGTAATAATTCACTATCAAATTGTGTTTGAACCTAATATCACATTACATAAAGATATTGTCCATCCAAGTTGGCAGATCTATATAATCATTAATTGTCAATATGTATAAAACACGTTTGGATCGTATATATGAAAACTAAGTCATCATCTGGATCGCGTCTATCTAACATTAAAATGTAGCATATTGAACACCATCGAATATATTATTCATTTTGGCTTTTATGCCATAAAATCAATATTTGTAGTATCACCAGAAAATACTTTGTCCATTATCATCATAATTGACACTGAATAACATAAATATCAACACCATTATAATTCTCATATCGACATAATAAAACCGGATCAACACATCAGAAGTGTTGAACTTTTTCCATCTCGGTGTTATAGCACATTTGTAAAACTCTTTAATTAAAACCTATGGCAGCGAATAATTGATGGCGTGCAACATCAAAAGTGAAAGCACTCAATGTTTTCTACCAAAACAACACTATCCTTGAAATCAGAAAATTCTTAAATTGTATTTTCTGAGAATAAAACAAATAATGAACCAATTGAAACCAGATCTGATGGCAAACAGCGTCAGTTCAAAACCATAAAACATGAAGAAAATTACTAAACCAAATGAGTAATAACTTACAATAAATGAAAGGCGAAAATGAGCTCCGAAAACAGGTTATCACCAGAGAGAGACGGAACCCAAAATGCAGAGCAGAGAGGATTTTTAGAGAGAGAAGGTTGAGGACAGCACGGTGTGTGAGAAATTACTCCACTCCTCTTCTATATAAACACTTGACATGAAATATCCTTTTTGGTCCGGTCCGGTTCGATGTTAGTGTTTCAAACGTGTGAACAATCATAACCCACATTGTGTGCGTGCGGGGTGGAGTGGTGTGGACCCAAGAGTGGTTATAGTGTGATTACCAACATTGATTATTTTTGTACAAATTATTTGAGCTAATTATAAATAATAATTACATGATTAGTCAATTCTTCATTATTGAATTAAAAAAAAATATTTATTATAATTTGATAACTAATGCAATTATATATAAGGTCAAGTAGACTCAACTTATCATTTCATTATTAAAGTTTTAATTTTGATGATTGTAGATTCATAATTTTACCTTTAACTAATAAAGTTGCAAAATAAAAAGTCCCATATTTGTTGGTTTTATTTTGTGGCTACATTAATGTCACAACATACGTCTTCCGTCCTCAATTGCAGTTAAATCCATCAATTTGACATTGATTCGACACTTACCTAAAGAGTATATCAGTACTTGCAAATTATTAGAATTTGCTTTTCGCTCTATAATTTTAAAAAATCAAAGAAAATTTGAATTGATGTATTTCACTCATTTGTGTTACTTTCGTGCTTACTTTTTTTTTCCCCTCTTTTTGGATACTGTTTCCTTGGGTTATGTATATAACTTTTCACTCATTTGGGTTACTCTCGTGCTTACTTTTTTTCTCTCTCTTTTTGGATACGGTTTACTTTGGTTCTGTATTATAACTTTTAATGCACAATTTCTTTTGGGAAATTGATATATACACGAATATTATAATAATTTTAAAACTTTACGCCTGTACAAGTTACAAAATGAAAACGTTATGCCTATACAAGTGAAAATGCATTATAAACTTAGATTTTTCACGTAATTTTTTAAGTTTTATTAATGTAGCACCTCGTTCTTACAAAATAAAAGAAAAAATTATTAACATTTCTCTTTTTCTAAAGGTGGATAATCAAGAGCCAAAAATACAAAGCTACTAAGGGAATGGCATCCAAGGTTTAAAATGAAGACCAAATGATTAAATCTTGACCATTCAAACTATGAATCAAAATGTGGTCCAGATTAGCTGCATATGTAAATTTCTGAAATGGAATCTTCATTAAATCCATCAAAACTTTACTTTTAAGACCAGACTAGAGTTTCTTTTGAAAGTGCGTAGTGGTCATTGGCTAGTATTATCACTTTTTATTGATGTGATTTATGGTCATTCTTTGAACCATCGATTGGGTTGGGATACAAAACCATTTTTTTTTTCTACAAACTTTATGCTAACATAGAGGTGGCATTTCGGATGTGTTTGAACCACATTATTTTGGAAGAATATATTCTGAAATAGAAGATTGATGGAGAATGTGTGGTTGAAAAAGAAGAAAAAGTTATTGATGTGCTGGAAAAATATTATTTTATTGAAGAATGTGTGGTTAAAAATGAGTAGAAGAATAAGAATGCAAATTTTAATGTGTACCAAACAGATGCTTCAAATGGAACCTAAGGTTTCGATCTAGTTTCAGAAAAAATTAAAAATAAAAAAATTAGGAGTTGAAATGGAGAACCGATTTGAGTATTGGACGGTACTTTATTCTAGAAGCGTGGGCAATGTTGATTGTTTGTTATTTCTTGATGCACGAATTTATGTTATTTTTAACGTTTGCGGAATAAAGTAATTCCTTATTGTTGATTTCTAGTTTTTGGTTTATTTTTCGGGTATGTAATTTGATGTTTATGCACCGTTAGATATTTGATGCTATCTGATGGCATAATTTACTAGATATTAGATGCTTCATGCTAGATATTAGACGCTTCATGCTAGATAATAGACGTTATTCGATAAAATATTTAATTTCTTTTACGTCTGTTATATTATCAGTTCATGATTTTTACACAGAAAAAAAAAAGTATTTGAGTATAATAAAATCAAAATTAAAAGTTCGTGTTCGATTTCATAATTAAGTGGACTCGAATGATTCCATTTATGAAATATCTTAAATATAATAGTTTTGATCCATCGATTCGACGCCCAAGTCTATGCTATGATATAATCCCTACATAATGGACCGTTCCATGTATATCTCTTACGTCAATTTTCGGAATAAAGGCAACATAATATTTTGTAATGAAATATGCAATAATATAATTGTAAAGGGATAAAAAAAACTAATCATTTTTTGTCATAATAATGTAGCAGGTATTTATTCGAATATGACAGTCAAATCTTTAGCTTTGACTATATACCTATTTTTGCTTACCAAATACTATTACGTGGCATGTAATTGTAACAAATAATTATAAATTAATTGAGTAAGTAAACCAAATGGGCCATCCAATTAATTAAAGTTTGAAATATGATTAGCATTGTCCAATGAGAGCATGCTTCCACAATTAAAATAATCAGATCGATCATGATTTATTATTTCAAAGAAATCTCTTGGACAGAGAAGAAAGATCCCAGGTACCAAATTTTATTTATTTATTAATTAATTAATTAAAATATTTAATAGTTTAATTTAATAAAAATATATAGTATGACTATTTTCATGCCCAATGGCGTGGAATAGAGTGAACAAACACGTTTAATTTCAACGCACAATACATAGATATACGACAAGTGAAAAAGTAAGAGGATTCCTGCAGGCATGTCTTGGCCTTTTTCTAATCACGTGATTTTGTGCTACTTTTTTTCTTTCATATATTGTTACTATGTGAAGTTACCAAAAATCATAAATTTCATTAAATTTTTTTTTTTTTTTTCAAAAATTAGGTGGTCATGTGAATGTGTATGCTTAAATACGATAAGTTAACGTAATTGGTCATGGTCACACAAACTCATAGGTCAGGTAATTCATAGGTCACACGCTGATAATTTTTTAGATATAAAAGTCACAGTAAAACAAACTAAGTCATAATTCATACTAAAATAAATAGCAAGTCACGTAAATTAGGCTACAACCGAATATCATACTAAGTCATAATCACATAATTTATAAGTTACAATAATTTACCAGAACATGCCATAGTCACGTATCACCAAATTTTTGAAAGTTTTTTTGCAAATTTGAAATTATAATATTCAGGGGGGTTTAGAGGAGATTGGGCTCGTCTTAAGCCCAGCCCCTCCCAACCTATTTAAGTTTTCAATGGTAAAGAAAAAAATGTATTTATAAGAAGAAAAAAAATATGAGTAATTTTTTTTTTTTTTTTTTTTTACGTATTATTCTGGCTTAAATTTTTATTTTTCAGTTCAATCCTGGATCCATCCCTAATTATATTAGATTCAACGTCAATCATGCTTCAACTTCGGATCATTGGTGAGAAACATTATGAAATTGTGCAAAAAGTCAAGCAAACTTTAAAACACGTTACAAAGAGTTTCACGACATTATAGCTATCCTTGGCTTGAACAAATTATCCGAATATGATCGTTTAATCGTAGCTATAGCGAGAAAAATTGAGTTTTTCTTATTACGACCTTTTTTATAGCTGAAATATTTACCGATCGAAGAAATAGCAAACCATCTTTTACAAAAAAAATTAAAAAAAACCTAATTGATATAACAAATGTAACTTCAAGCATATTATAAATCAATAACAATTATGTGCGAGCGTGTAATGTTTCCATTATTCCTAGGTTGGCATTTTAAACTTAGCAAGATAACATGATTACAATTTCCATGATTGCTTTATTTATCAACTTTAATTATAATTTATTTATTTTTCTCTCAAATCAATTTGCATAAATAATGTGCACGCGAGGATGTGGGGGAACTTGAAAAGCAAAAATAAGCATAAAAATTCCAAGAATTGGTTTGGTGGGGAGAGTGGGACATAAAGAGGATGGAGCCATTTGGTTTGTGGATTCTCCAACAAAATTATCCCACGCTTTTAAAGTTACATAAACAATACCCTATCCACTACTCTCTTTAACATGTTTTGCTTTCTATATATAATTTAACCCTAAACCATAAAAGTTGCGCCGAACCCACAACAGTATTTTTAGGACTCGTTTGTCAGAATTTTTGAAAAGTCAAAATATACTTTTGAACATGTTTAAATAATTTT
>CAIGRR010152169.1:0-10572 GCA_903798365.1 Fraxinus sp. 1973-6204
ATGATCATAAAATCGTGTCTTTGATTAAAAAAAAAAAACAGTTTAAACATTCTCCAACTAATAAATTTGCTAATAATGTTCTTGGGCAAAACGAACTAATAAATTTAAAGTAGTAAAACTTAGTATTATTCTCATAGGTTGAAATCCATTGGCAGTCTACTGCACCATCCTGCCACAGATCCAATCGACCCGAACTAGCCTGTGAAATTTGAAAGAGTGAGTATTTTGAAAACACCCAATAAGATACGTACAGTTTCCATATGCAGTTATATAACAATAACATAGACAATTCATACCATTTTTCACATTTCTCATTTATGGAGTATATCGGTGGCCAAGCGAGATACCCATCTCTTCACATTTCTCATTTCGTTAGGTCGAACCCGAAGGTCTATTGGCAAATCATGCATAAATTATTGAACATAAAAGCATAAGGAAACAAACAGCTTGCACAAAAGTATCTTACCTCGTAGATGGATCCAACAAACTTTTGCAAAAAATATAATGACACGTTTTAGAACTTTTCCTTGCTTTGGTGAAAGTGAATGTATGACAATGATTATGCACTTTTGACTTTTCCCACTTTTCTTCTTTCTTTCACGTGTGAGTAAGTAGTCCCTCTCTTTTCTCTCTCTCTTTTACTCTCTATTCTTGTTCTGATGTGAAAAATAATACGACTACACATGGGTATTTATAGGGCAAAAGATGTAGAATCCTTGTGTACCTAGGATTGTGGAAACGTATCCCAATGAATGTTATTCACTTGAGGACTTTTATCTATTAAAGACTTTTGACCAATCATAACTAAGATTCTCAAATTCCACACGAAATCATAATCTGATATTTAAATCTTCAAATAATATATAAGACAGATTTGATAAGATAAACAAGGATAAATTATTGTACAATAAAATATTGCTCTAAAAAGTTATCAATACAATAACCAACCAACCATGAATTAGAAAATTGAATTTATCTTTATCTAACAATACACACATAAACCGATCTGATATTTCTGATAAGCCAAAACATAAATAAACTATTGGTTCACAAATAATTTGGATTAATATTAAATTCATTAAAATATGGTTAATACCCTTGTATGTGTATATCATATATGTGAGGTGACATTCAAGGATAAAAAAAAATATTACTATACAATTCACGTGTCATAAGAAATGCACCCTAGGTGGAAACGTGGCTGACTCCAATGCATTAAATCAAACTAAACCAATTTAAATAGTTTCAAAAACTCACATTCTTAATTTCTCTCGAGCCTAAACTCACAATTAATTACGAACTATCGAACGAATATAATATTGATACACATAAATCCCGTTTTATCAAAATCTAATTATTTGGCCCACATAAGAATTTAAAACTTATACCATTTTAGTCCTCAACTTTCAAAACATATAACATATAACATCTAGAAATTTAAAATTTATTATTATTATTATTATTATTATTATTATTATTTTCCAAATTTTCGGGGTGTTACATGATCTCTAGTAAGTCCTTTCGTCAAAGGATCCACCAAATTCTCTTTCGACCTAACATATTGAATAGAGATTATACCATTCGATATTAACTATTTAATGATATTATGTCTCCGACGTATATGTCGAGATTTACCATTATACTTGCTATTCTGTGCCCTTGCAATTGCCGATTGATTATCACAATGTATATTAACTGCTGGTACCGATTTTCTCAAACTTGGAATTTCTTCAAGGAAATTACAAAGCCATTATGTCTCTTCTCTGGCTTTATCTAAAGTAATAAATTCAGACTCCATCTTGGATCGAGCTATACACATTTGCTTAGATGATTTCCAGGACACAGCTCCGCCTCCAATGGTAAACACATAACCACTGGTAGACTTTGAATCCTTCGTGTCAGATATCCAATTTGCATCGGTAATCCTTCTAACACCGCAGGATATCTTGAGTAGTATAACCCATAATTGATCGTGTGTCTTAGGTATCTAAGAACTCGGTTCAATGCCTTCCAATGTACAATGTTCAGATTACTTGTGAATCTACTCAATTTGTTGACTATGTATGCTATATCCGGACGCGTGCGGTTAGTGACATACATCAAACTGCCTATAATGCGTGCATACTCCAATTGAGATACGAGCTCACCGGTATTCTTAGCTAGATGTACTCCCAAGTCAATTGGTGTCTTAATGGGATTATCGTCACATGCCTTAAACTTTTTAAGTATAGTTTTAATATAATGTGATTGAGACAATGACAATCCATTGTGCGTCTTGGAGATTTGAATCCCTAATATGATGTCTGCAACTCCCATATCTTTCATTTCAAAATATTTCGTTAACATTTTCTTCATCGAGGAAATGACATTCAAATTATTTCCCATTATTAACATATCGCCAACATATAGGCAAATGATCACATATTCATTAGGCGTGGTTATAACGCAAACACATTTATCACATTCGTTGATCTTGAAACCATTTGACATCATAGTTTTATCAAACTTCTCGTGCCATTGCTTTGGTGCCTGCTTTAATCCATAAAACGACTTTACAAGCTTACACACCTTCTTCTCGTTTTTCGGGGCAACAAAACTTTCGGTTGTTCCATATATATTTCTTCTTCTAATTTACCGTTTAGAAATGCATTCTTCACATCCATTTGATGTATTTCTAAATTATGCAATGTCGCGATTGCAATCAAGACATGTATTGGTGTGATCCTTGTCACATGTGAATAGGTATCGAAGAAATCTAGACCTTCTTTTTGTCTATACCACTTGGCTACTAGTCTAGCCTTGTATTTATCAATTGATCCATCCGACTTCAAATTTTTTTTTTTAAGATCCATTTGCAGCCTAAAGCTTTGTTTCCCAGAGGAAGATCAACTAACTCCCAAGTGTGGTTGTTTATGATGGATTCAATTTCACTATTTACTGCTTCTTTCCATAAAGGCGCTTCGGGTAAGGACATTGCTTTATCAAATGTCCTAGGATCATTTTCTAACAAATGAGTTACAAATTTTGGACCAAACGTCTTATAAATTCATTATCTCTTACTATGCCTTGGATCTTCATATGTTTGAAGATTTCCATCATAAGTTCGTTTGTGTGAACTTGCTTCCTTTTCCCTACAAGGAAATATATCTTCAAAGAAAACAACATTCCTTGATTCAATGATTGTACTTTCATGTACATCAAGTAATTTGGATTTATGAACAAAAATCGATATGCACTACTATTAGTAGCATATCCGATAAAGATACAATAAATTGTCTTAGGTCCGATCCTCACTTGTTTAGGCTTAGGTATTTGTACATTCGCTAAACACCCCCACACTTTAAGGTATTTGTAGAAAGATTTTTGACCTTTCCATAACTCATAAGGAGACTTAACCTTATCCTTGTGTGGTATTTTATTTAGAATATGATTAGCAGAAAGAATATCTTATCCCTACAAGTTTTGAGGTAAGCTTGAACTAATCAACATGGCATTCATCATTTCCTTAAGGGCTTGATTATTTCATTCCGCAACCCCGTTAGATTGAGGCGAATATGGAGCAATAGTTTGATGAACAATTCATTGTTCTGCACAAAACTCTTCAAATGGTACAACATACTCTCCACCTGTATCACTACGATTCATTTTTCAAGTTGATTTTCAACTTCGGTTTTATAGTATTTAAACACTTTCAATACTTCATCTTTACTTCTCAACAAGTATATATAATAGTATCTTGTATAATCATCTATGAACGTGATGAAGTACTTTTTACCATCTTTTGTTTGTATGAACTTTAAGTTACAAATATCCGTGTGAATAAGTTCCAAAGGGGTTGTGGTTCGTTCAATCGAATGAAACGGTGTTTTGGCTAATTTTACCTCTACACATATTTCGTATTTTCCATTATTGAAATGCATACTAGGAAGTAAATTCTCATTCATCAATTTCCGTATTTAATTGAAATTTACATGTCTTAATCTATGATGTCATAAATTAGGTGACTCAAGAATATAAGCGGAAGGAGACGTTTTATTCATTGAATTATTCGGTACAATAGTAAGGACATTCATTTTGAATAGTCTATCTTTTACATAGTTTTTGCCTACATACATTTCATTCTTTGNCTTCCTCTTTTTGCTTTTGTTGTTGGATTCCACCACATTGGTTTTTGCTTGTGGTATGTTGTTTCCAAAATGCTTGCCCGAACTACGGTTGTCTTCTTCAATTCTCAATTGGACCACAAGTTCTTCAATGTTCATCTCTTCACGCTGGTGTTTGAGATAATTCTTGAAGTCCCTCCACATAGGTTGGAGTTTCTCAATGATTGCAGCCATTGGAAATGATTCATTTGGAGATATATTCTCCGCATAAATATCATGTAGGATAACCTGCAACTCTTGCACTTGACTGATGATGGTCTTAGAATCTACCATTTTGTAGTCCAAAAACTTTCCAACAATGAAATTTTTAGCTCCGCGTCTTCGATCTTGTATTTTTTTTCCAATGACTCCCATAGTTTCTTTGCAGATTTCTTGGAACTATAAATGTTGTACAATGAGTTCTCCAATCCATTCAGAATGTAATTCTTGCATAGAAAATCTGAATGTTTCCATGCATCTAGAGCAATTAGCGATGTCCTATTGTTTTGGCGGGAGCATCTTCATTCAAGAATTTCACCAAGTTGAGGGTCGTGAGATAAAACAACATTTTCTGTTGCCATCTCTTAAATTTGGCCCTATTGAATTTCTCTAATTTCTCTCCGTGTGGGACAAAATTGGTAGGGGCATTCACAACCGAAGGAATCACCACATTAGGAACACTTCCTTCCGAAGTTCCCATATTCGAAGTTTCATTCGAAGTAGTATCGGTATTGAAAACCAAAGTGATTTCTGTTTACAAAATAGAAGATCAAAAATCAATAGAAGACTAAAAGAAGTTAAATCAATGTATGACTTAACCGAAGATCAAAGTCACTCCAACAAAATTCGACTTAAGATTGTTGGAAAATTTCGGTATAATAACGTCAGGATATTCTTCGAATCACCTTTAAAATTCTGTAGAAATTTCAGCAGAGTAATGGTAGGAAATGGACTCCAAATAAATTCTCAAAAAATGCAGTATAGCAGCAATACTATCAAGGTCGGGGAAAGTGTGGAACACTTTGTCCTTAAGTCGAATTTGCCCCGAAACGGTGCCTACGGTTTATAGCAATCAACTCCCAAGATACAACGACTATCTTCTTGTATGAGTAGTACTACAACACACAAGAAACGGCGAACCAAAACTTGGTTTACGAACTCCGGAATGCAAAGTGAAGAAAACCAAAATTCATGCAACAAGAATGCAAGAATTTGGTTGAGAAATGAGATAAAATGAATGCTATATGATTGCATATCATTGGTGTGAAGATTGGGACGTCCCTAGGGTCCTATATATAGAGGATGAGGGGTTGCGAATGAAATGTCGCACCCCCAAGCTCAGTAACTCTTGTCAAATGTCGCACCATTCATTGTTGCTAGCTTGTCACCACCGCCTCACNGAGGATGAGGGGTTGCGAATGAAATGTCGCACCCCCAAGCTCAGTAACTCTTGTCAAATGTCGCACCATTCATTGTTGCTAGCTTGTCACCACCGCCTCACTCGAGCGATAAAAACAGAGCCTTAGTCAATTTTTCGGACATCTTCCTTTATTTTTCTTCCCAACCTTGGACCGCTATTTTTCATTCATCCGAAATTGGTTATGATATTCCAAATATACCACGAAGATCTACTCAACGAGTATACAAGTTGGTCTATTTACTTTTGTAATTTGACCATCGGATCAAGTCCAAATATTTGGCCGAAGTTGACACGAAAGTCACTTTTTCCACGTTTTGGTTTTATCACTTAACCAGATTTCAATCTTTCAAAACCAATTTCCAACAAAAATCCCAATATAGATCCTTATTTCACATTCTCAAGAAATTTATTCCCCGCTATAGTGTAGGGAATCCCTGAAGTGTGATTAGAAGTTGCACATATATATTTCTCCAATGTATAAAATCAATTACTATTGTTGTACATGTCCATATGGGATGTGTGTATCACTACGATTGCTTTATAAGAAACTTCTACAATAAAGCTTCATTGCCTTCCCATTCACCAAACTATTTTACTCCTATCGTGTTACATCCTGAAGCCGCACTTGAACGTTTTGGGTCTAGCGAACCAGAGCTTATTTCTTTGTTCACGACAAAACCTTTCTATAATACAAAATCTCCAAATTTGAAGCTTTCTCTGCAAACCTTAGAATTGAAATGTCTTTCCATTTTCTTTTGATATATGATGAGCTTCATTTGGGAATCATTTTGTTTTTCTTCCACGAGATCTAAGATTGTGTTCATTACTTCTTCATTTTATTCTTTGCTATAACCTATTTTCCTTTCTAGGGATTTGCAAGAGTTCAAAATTGTTGAATGATTGAGATAAGTTCATAACCTCAACCATAAATGTGGCCATTATTTTGTCCTTGGTCGCGAACCTTCCGTTTACCTAATTTTCGACCAACTACAAATCACTCATTAATTCTATGTTCCAAGCATGCATTTCCTTTGCCAATTGTATGTGATATGTATATCTTATATTCTCATGTGAACCTTTACATATAGACGTTTAGAAGTTCTTATGATTAGTTATAGCCTAATTTCTTGCATATTTTGTTTGCTAGATAAAACTTGATAACTAGAAGTGAAATTGGATTAAATGAACGAAAATGGAAGAAGCCCCAAAGTTCGGGGACCAAAGTGTAAATATTTTAATAGTTGATTCGGACCACAAAACATTGATTAAATTTCATAGGGGTTCAATTTGATGTAGTTAGAAGTCATATGGGTGAAGAATTAAAATATAATCAAAGTATTTTCACTAATCCAATTTATCATCCAGAGATTCAGGGCCCGTTTTAAAAATATTAAACGTTCAAATTGGAAATATGTTATTTATAGAATAATTGTAACCCTTTGAGTTAGATTATCAATGCACTTTGAATTGCCTCAATTGAATATTGGATGACAAAATTTTGACAAAATCAATAACTGTTGCACAGAGACATAGTCGTGCGCGATGCTAAGACAACTTTTCTTATTCGATTGGAACTCTTTCAGAACTTAATTTGGGCGTGTTTCTTTACCTAATTTCATCTTCTATACATCAAGAATATGGGCATCCACTAAAGACAACTCTCACAGTCCATTATTCATGAATTAACACCATCAAAGAAAGACAAAATTATAGTTGTTGTGAGATAATTAAGAGGAAATGCAAGATTGTCATTATTGGAGATCAAATCAAGATTTTTGAGGAAACAAGGAGAAGATTTAAGGGATTCAATCAAGAAACAAATGAAAAAACTCAAGAAGATTCATCATATTCTCCTCAATCAATCTAAAATCCAACAAGTTATGTTTTTCCAATTAAACATGTTTTCTTATAATTTTGCAATGCTAGGCTAGAATTCCCATTACTAAGGCATTGATGAACCCTTGTTATGAAGTTTAATAAAATTCAATAATTTGACACCCAATATATTTATTCTTAGTTGATTATTATAGGACTTAATACTTTTCAATTAATTAGCTACTAATATATATTTTATTGTTATAGAGAAACACAATAGGATAGAAAGCATGTTATAACAATCATTGTAAAGTTCAATTGGAGATATATATATACCGCTATATTTTGCATGATTTTTATAGAAATTCTAGCTTTTTTAATGCATATTTTCACGTTCGCATATTTTATAAAGATAAATGAAAGTCACATGAGAGAATATATTTAATAGTTATTGAGAAAGGTTGTTAATTAACTTAGGAATATTGATCAACAAGAATGTACAAATATTGTCATGTTATTAAATTGTATTAGAATGGATTAATAAGGGGAATTCGATGTCTTAATAATCATCTCACATAATTTTATGAAACCCTTCATAATTTGCTCAATAAATAATTTGTTTAAATAGTTAATTTAGATAAAATTCGATTCAACAAATTTGGTTATTTGATTAAAGTTAATATTAGTTGATTCTAAATTAAGTACGTAGTCCTCATGGAGATGATATCTACTTTATTACTTGTTTGATATCGTACACTTGCAAGATTTCATAAGATCAAGTTTTTGACATCATTGTCGGGACTATTGTATTTAATTAGTTTTAGTTAGTTATATCATTAATATGATTTTTTATTGCTTTACTAGTTTTAAATTACTATTAAAACAATTATAGTGTTTTTCTTTTTCTTTTTAGGATCTTACATGAAAAGTTTGAGACATGGAAATCTTACTCCATTTTATCAAAAAACCGAACAAATATTCATATTAAGAAGAAAGAAACAGTTAGAAGTACACCAAAAATAGCAAATAAAATCAATGACGAAAAATTTACAAAATTAAATGGCCATTAGGGTGAATGAAGATGCAGCATATATGGTTGTAGCTATGGGTAATAGAAATGAGAGACTGATGGAAGGAATACATGGTTCTACCAGTGGTAGAAAGAAGATCCAATATACTTATCCAACATTTAGTCGCACTAATTTTCACTTGAGAGAGGACATAATAAACATGTTTCAGCATGCTTTGCAATTCTTTAGGGAAGCCACTAAAAGTCCAAATACTCACATCTCAAGATTTTGGATGTGTGTGTCAATTGAATAATTGGGGGTTTTCAATAATATAGTTCGGCTGAGCTATTTCCTTACACTTTGAGCGAGTTGACTAGGGAATGGTTGAACACTTTCCCACATCACAACATCACTACTTGGGATAGTCTAAGCATAAAATTTTTAAATAAATATTTCCCACAAGAAAGATTGACTGGTTAAGACATGAAATCACAACATTTTCTCAACTTGATTCAAAGTATTATTACGAGCCATGGGAACTATACAAAGGTCTGCCACAACAATTTCCACAGCATGGTTTGCAGAAATGACTACAAGTTCAGTACTTCTACATTGGCCTAAATCTGACTAGCAGAGCTAATGTTGACTCTGCCAGTGATGGGTTAATTACAAAAAGGATAGCTGATCAAGTTTATCAAATCATGGAAGATCTAGCTTACACCAATGCAATATGGTCAATAGAAAGATTAGGTGAAAAGAAAACTGCGAAAATGTATGAGGTTGACACACTAACAACTATTTTAGCACAGCTAGTAGCACTAACTAAAAAAGTAGATAGTATGACAACTAATCTAACAGTAAATGTAGTTTAAGAAACCAAACCGAGATACAGAATTTTCAAAGCAACCATTGTGGGGGAGGGGGGAATCTTGACAACGTAGATTGTAATGTAGGAAGTCATTTTGCTTAATCAGATGAGGACGTGAATTGTATGCAGAATTTTCAAAGCCAATAGAATAATCACTAGGGATGGCAAAAAAACTCAACAAACCCGATACTCGCGAGGCCCTGCCCCGAAAGGGTAAGGATTACCTGCTTAATCTGGTATTAAGGTCGGGGACGGGTAAAGTGTGCCCCGCCCCGTCCCATTTATTTTTTTTATTATTATTACTTTTTAGAATTCAATACTTTAAATGAAAAATTTTGCAAACTTTTAGTAGTTCTAATAGAAAATGGCAACTAAAATTATTTGCCTCGGTCTAACGAATGGGACAATAAAATAAATTATCAAAAACTTAAAAAAAGATTAAACGAGGTAGTAAACGGGGCAAGGGCATCGGCCCGCCTTAAATGAGTAACGAGGTGAGGAATTGCTTTGCAGGGTGAGGGAGGTTGCCCCGATCCCGCCTCACCCCGTTGTCATCCCTAATAGTCCCTATTCCAATACATACAATTCATGTTGGAAAAATTATCCCAACTTCTCCTAGAGAAATTTCCAGTCATCTTAAAGTGCACTACATTACAATGCACCACTAGGTTTTCAGTAATCAGAAAAGAAATCTTCATTGGATGAAGCCATTACCAAGATGGCTAGAATATCAACTCAATACATGAAAAGGACTCACAAGACTTTGCAAATTCAAAGGGCTGCTATAAAAAAATTTGTAAAATCAAATAGGATAAATAACCGAGGCATTTTCAAAAAGATAGCGGGGACCTTACTAAGCGACACTGAGATAAATTCCAAACAACGGGTAAATACAGTAAGTATTGTGGAGAACAAGCTAATTGATGCAATTACTATGTGGAGTAGAGTTCAACTTCTGAAAATTACAGTTAAGAGACAAGTGGCAGTAAATGAAAAAAGGCACCTTCCATAGATAAGGAGCAAGTGGATTGATATGAACAGTCAGCAAAAATAGTTCAGGATCAAGAGTTAGATAATCTATAGGTTAAGGTAATTGTTCCTATCAAGACTTGTGTGTCTCATGTCCTCTTTTCTCGAAGATTGCAGAAAATGAAGCTCGAAGAATAATTTGAAATGTTTCTGGACGTGCTAAAGAAATTCTACATCAAAATACTATTCATCAATGCAATTAGACAGATCCCAAGCTGTGCAAGGTTCTTGAAGGATATGATATCAAAGAAAAGAAACTTCTTGAATTTGAAGTAATGACATTGATAG
>CAIGRR010152249.1:0-14581 GCA_903798365.1 Fraxinus sp. 1973-6204
GAAATATTTATATTTATATATATATATATATAAATAAATATGTGTATGTATATGTAAAAATTCTGATGTTTGAAATGTGAAAGTGGTAGTGTTATTTTTGAAATAGTGTAAGATAAAGGTAGGATTTATGTATTCTTCCCCTTTTTTATTCATTACCAACACAATCCGTTCATTATATTGACCATGTTCGATTCAATTTTTTTAGCAATGTAGGTCATTTCGGACATGAGCAGCTCAACCCATTTTGACACTACTTACTCCTAGCATAGATTCATCTCTATTATTCAATAAAACTAAGAGGTACTATTGGTTTGAGTGGCCATCCAAGTTTTACTATTAACACCTTTTTATGTACTTAGGGTCTGTTTGGGTCGAATTAAAATCCGATTTTAATATAAATTAAAGTCAAATAATCAATATCAACCACATCTTTCATGTGCCTCATATCTTTTCAACTACACATTTCAAAAACTTCTATCACGATCTTTCTAAAAATCTGATTTTAATCCACACCAAATACCCTCTAAACACGTATAACTCCTCATACCTCTAGTCCTTGAGTCATGTACAAAGTCAGATTTTTCTTTTTCTATTCGACTAATTTGTACTTACTCAAGTATTGATGAACAATCATGAAAATGTCTAGATAAACAGGTAAATTCTAAAACTCGATCGATATTAATCAAGGTGAGTAATTTACTTCAAAAATTTATCTTTCTTTTAATCTTTTAAAATTTGTTGCTCTCTATAAATTCTAGCAATTCAATTGCCTATAACTTATTTGTATAGAAATTATTAATTAAATGTGTTTGATTGATTTAGTTTTAAATCTAGAAAATATTATACTTGTCCATTTTTTATTGGTGAGTAGACAAGTGAGATAAAGAAAGTGAATTTCCTTAAAAATAAAAACTACCCTCTCTAAAAAAATATTTTCCTTGTTTTTGAGGATCAAAATATGGTCACGTGATCAAAAATTAAAAAATATTTTTCATAAAAAAAAATTGTCAATCAAATATCCCGAAAATAAGAATTTGGATGAAAAAATGATATTTTTCATAGAAAATAAAGACAATCAAACACACCCTTGAAGAATTTATCTGTACTTGGAATTATTCCATATGAAAATGAAGTTTAGTTATTCTATTTATTAACTTTGTGGTAGGGGTTGGAGCAACAATATGGAGGGTGGCTACGAGCAAGTGGAAAGAAGCCGGAAGTGATTAACCCACATGCGGGCAGTACCAATTCTCAGGCCGGTATACCGGAACTAAACCGCAGGGACTCATCCGACAACACCCAACGACGTCCAGCCATAAATGGAAATATATCCCCAAATGCGGAAACTTCTGAATTAGTGGCATCCCCTCCGTTTTCTTCCATAAAAGAAACCAATGGCAATCATCAGTTTGGATTCTCACAAAATCACGGAAATTCCTCAATTATTTCCAAGAATAAAGAGGCGACCCACAATATCGAAAACGGAGAGAATATTGGGGACCTGACAGGAACAAGCCAAAATGCGAAAGACCCAGATTTTGTGGCAGATTCGGCGCCCTTTCCCTTGAAGGATACCACTGGAGGCCGGCAGGAAAGGATCTCGCTAAATCACAGCATCACTCCAGAAAATCCCATTAAGGTAGATCTGACCTTAATTAACTCAATAAAGGAAAAAATGGGGGACCCGCTAGAGACAAGCCCAAACGCACAACCCTTTAATTACTCACTGCCTTACCTTCAAGAACAGGCCCAATTCACCACCCACTCTAGTCCAACAAAACAAATCAGCAACCAGAGCACAAACCAAGGAAAGACTTGGAAAAAAAGGGCCCGAGTAGGCCCAAGCTTGCCACGTCCCCAAAGTGGAATCTCAGGTGGAAATAGAGACGAAAGCAAATTACAGAAACGCAAGGCAGCAGGGGGGTCCGAACCTGTGTTGGAAAAGAGGGCTCGAACTCTTATTGATGAAGAAACTGAAATTGATATAGCAGAGGCTGTGGAGCAGCCCTGCCTCTTACCATGAAGATGTTGAGCTGGAACTGCCGAGGGCTTGGGAACCCTCGGACAGTTCGCGAACTTCATCAATTGATGAAAGAAAAGAGCCCGAATTTGGTTTTTTCTGTCCGAAACCAAAATCTATAGGAACGAAATGGAGAAGCTGAAGTTGAAATTCAGGTTTGAAAATTGTTTTGTAGTGGACAGTATTGGCCGAAGAGGTGGTTTAGCTTTTCTTTGGACAAATGAGGTCAATGCGTCTCTCTTCAATTACTCTAGAAGTCACATTTCCCTGAACATTCAGAACGATGAAGTAAATTCGGCTTGGGTGTTATCGGGCTTCTATGGTAATCCAATTACAGAGAGAAGGCATGAGAGTTGGCAGTTGATGCGAAGGATGAATCCAATCAGCCCGCTTCCATGGATGATAATGGGAGACTTTAATGAAATCATCCATCCAGGCAAGAAATGTGGGGCTAATCCGAAACCGTTTGCCCAAATGGAGAAGTTTTGCAAGGCTGTAGAAGACTGTGAACTTAGTGATATGGGGTATGTTGGATCAAAATTCACTTGGAGCAATAAAAGGCAGGGGAGACACTTTACCAAAGAGAGGCTGGACAGAGTGTTTACTAACCCCTTCTTCCCACCCCTCTATCGCCAATGTGAAGTGCAGGTGTTACCGGTTGTCAACTCAGACCANGAGGCTGGACAGAGTGTTTACTAACCCCTTCTTCCCACCCCTATATCGCTATTGTGAAGTGCAGGTGTTACCGGTTGTCAACTCAGACCACAATCCACTTTTAATTAACTGTGGCAACAATTACGTTAATATGTCCAAACGTCCTCTCAAACTGTTCAGGTATGAGGCAACTTGGTCTGGGAAGCAAGAATGTAAAGCGTTAATTGATAGTGTCTGGACAGTCCATGGAGAGCAGAACAACTCAGCAGGTGGCTTCAAAGCAAAACTGGATCAATGCAAGGAGAAACTACAGAGCTGGGCTAATTTCAACGCAGGAAATCCAAGGAAGAAATTAAGAGCAAACATGCAAAAGCTCCAGTCCCTGCAAGACACGAACCAAGGGGAATTAAATGAAAGAATAGCTGACACTCAAAAGCAAATTGATGAATTGCTGGCAGAAGAGGAAATCAAATGGAGACAACGATCTAAACAATTGTGGCTCAAAAGTGGGGATAAGAACACATCTTATTTTCACAAATGTGCTTCACATAGAAGGAGACACAACACAATCGGGAGAATCAAGAATGAAATTGGCGAATTTTCCACCAAACAGGAGGACATCAGTAACATGTTCCAAGCTTACTACCAACACTTGTTCACGACCTCCAACCCATCTGACATTGAAGAAGCTGTACAGGATTTAGAAGTCAAAGTTACTCCGGAGATGAACGCCCAGTTACAGAAAGCCTGCACTGATGAGGAAGTTAAGCAAGCTATTTTTGAATTGGATCCGATGAGCTCCCCTGGACCTGACGATTTTTCGGTAGGGTTCTATCAAGACAATTGGGCATCTACTGGAGAAGGTCTTTGTGCAGCTGTTAAAGACCTCCTAGCAACTGAGCAAGGGTTTAATGATATTAATGATACTTTTATTGTGTTGATCCCAAAAAATAAACTCCCTGTAAATGTTTCAGATTATAGGCCTATTAGTTTGTGTAATGTGCTCTACAAAGTTGTGTCAAAAGTATTGGCTAACAGGCTTAAATCCTTTTTGTCTCTTATTATTTCACCGGCTCAAAGTGCTTTCGTCCCAGGTCGCCTGATCTCTGATAATATCATTGTGGCCTTCGAAGCAATGCACTCAATGAAGTATAGAGTCAAAGGGAAGAAGGAGGGGTATATGGCGTTGAAGTTGGACATGAGCAAAGCATATGACCGCATCGAGTGGAGATTCCTTGAAGCTATATTAAGGAAACTTGGCTTTGGAGAAAGATGGATAAAGCTTATCATGCAGTGTGTACAATCGGTTAAATAATCCTTGATAATAAATGGAGAGCCTCAAAGTCGGTTTCAACCATCGAGAGGTTTAAGGCAAGGGGATCCTTTATCCCCTTACCTTTTCATTTTGTGCTCCGAAGTTCTCGGCAATTTATTGGACAAAGCAGAGGCGAGGGGTCTGATTTCTGGTTTCCCTTTTGCTAGAGGTAACCTACTTGTGAACCACTTATTCTTTGCAGATGATAGCTTGATTTTTTGCAAGGCAAATGCCCTGGAATGGTTCTGACTCTCCTACATATTGAAATTATTTGAGCGAGCTTCGGGGCAACGACTTAACATGGACAAAACCTCCATTTATTTTAGTGCAAACACACAAGCGGAGATCAAGAATGCAGTCATGCACGCAGCTGAAGTCAGAGAAGCAAAGTCTTTTGAGAAGTATTTGGGTTTGCCGGCCTATGTTGCAGGAACAAACTGACAGCTTTTAAACCAATTCTGGAGTCGATCAGAAACAGAATGAATAGCTGGTCTGTGAAGTTTATTTCGCAAGCAGGTAAAGAAGTGCTCCTAAAGGCAATCATCCAAGCTATCCCCACATACTGCATGGGAATATTTAAACTCCCAAGAACCATTGTTCAGGCTATAAACCGACAAGTTAAGAAGTTTTGGTGGGGAGGTAAAGGAGGTAAAACCAAAACACAATGGCTCCCGTGGAACTTACTGGGGACCTCTAAACAGGAAGGGGGGCTCGGCTATAGAGATTTTGAGCTCTTTAATGTAGCATTATTGGCAAAACAGGGATGGCGACTTATTCAAAATCCAAGCTCATTGGTTGATTTGGTCCTTAAAGCAAAATACTTTAGCAGAACCGACTTCTTAAACAGTAAAATTGGTAGCAACGCCTCTTTCCTGTGGAAGAGCTTCTCTGAAGGCAAGGAAGTGTTAAGAAAAGGACTACTGTGGCGCATTGGGAATGGCGAGTCTGTGGTGATTGGAAAAGATAAATGGATCCCCCAAGCTTCTACCTTCCAAATTCAATCTGCTTTACAAGGCCAGTATGAGAACGACAGAGTTTGTGAGCTCATAGATGCGGACACAAAGACCTGGAAAATGCATTTGATCTCTGGAATATTTTCTGAGTCAGAAGCTAGTATGATTGGTAAGATCCCTATCAGCCCCTGTGGAAGTCCGGACAAACTCATTTGGAGGGGTACGAAGGATGGCAAATTTACAGTCAAAAGCGCATACCATCTCATCAATCAACTGAAGACAGATTCATTTGGACAAAGCTCTACAAGTAGTGATCAGAATACTGTTTGGCGAAACATTTGGAAGATAAGGGCCCCTAACGCGAGCAAAATGTTGTTATGGCGAGGGACTCATGAATCCTTACCCACAAATCTGAACTTGAACAGACGGAAAATAAGGGATTGCCCTTTATGTCCAATTTGCAAGCGGGAAGAGGAATCTGTAGTTCACATTATGTGGCTATGTGCTTCGGCCCAAGATGTTTGGGGATCAAGTGTACGAAAGTTTCAGAAGATGTCTCTTCGGCCGATGGACTTCAGAGATCTGGTGTGCCACTTATTTAAGGTACTTTCAGAAACGGAAATGGAGATTTTTACAGCCACAGTTTATTTGATATGGAAGAGGCGAAACACTTTTGTCTTTGAGAATAAATTTGGGGACCCAGTATCTGTCGCAAATGTGGCTCAGCAGAAGGCACTGGACTACAGAAAAGAGAATTCCCTACCGGCTAGCCCTAGAACTAGAGGAAACCAAGCTGCCCAACAGTGGGGTTCACCCCCACTAAATAGGTATAAAGCTAACTGGGATGCGGCGGTGGACTCAGTGAACTGCCTTGTTGGAATTGGAGTAATCGTGAGAGATTGGAATGGAAATGTTAAAGCGTCTTTGATGTCCCAAAGGAAGGTTTTCCCGGATGCTTTTTTAGCTGAATCCATTGGTGCAATGGAAGCTGTAAAACTATGCAGACAAATGGAGCTGAGATCAATCATTTTAGAAGGAGATGCACTAAACGTTGTGAAGGGACTGAATGGTGATCTGGAATTTTGGAACTACCCCGGCCTATTAATACAAGACACAAAGAGCCTACTTGGCACGTTCCAGTACTGTACCATTCGTCATATTCCTAGAAGTGTTAATGTGGTAGCTCACACGCTAGCAAAAGAAGCACTTAAACTCTCCGAGGAGAGAATTGTGTTGGAGGAAATTCCTCCTTGTATCAGAAATTTGCTAAGTTGATGATCAATGAAGTGGTTATTCAAAAAAAAAAAAAACTTTGTGGTAGTAAACTGAAATTGCTAAATCCGGCACATATTACATGGTTCATTCTCTTATCGGGCCTCCATTAATATTTGGGTTGTTCTAATTTCCACTTAGTGAAATTGACAAAAATGTCACTGGTTAAATATATTTATGATTGTTGACACTCTTTTTCAGGTTTTTCAGCAAGAATTCACTCCTTTCCTGTAAATTTTAAGCGTAAATTTCCTATTATCCAATCGCTTAGGATAAGAAACATGGCGGCGCCAGAACAAACGAGCAAAAAACATTTTTGGGTCTGAACCTTAAACCTCTCAAATAGTAAGCTCTCTTTTAGTTAATCTATCTGTATATTTTTTCCCTTAAATATATAGTTATTATTTCGAACCACTGAGCATATATATTTTTTGGAGATTAAATTGGTTTAAGATGGAATTAATGATGTCCGCAAGGCATTCCCATGAAAGTTTTTGCTCATTTCATCATCCTATTCGTGAGCAGAGCTCGATTAAGCATAGAATTAAAATTTGTTGTACAAACTTCGTTTCGGAGGAAACGAAAATTGACGGGTCTAGGAAAAGACGGCGAAATCGTGTGTTAGCTGTTTCGAAGACTGAAACTTATGGTACAAATGGTAGGTTAAGGTTGTCAAATATGGAGAAAAATCCACAAGGTCAAGGAAATTCGAATCACAATTTCGAGGAATTTGAGAGTAATAATTATCTTCGTCGGCTTGTAAGGAATGGGGAGTTGGAGGAAGGGTTTAGGCATCTCGAGAACATGGTTTACCGGGGTGACATTCCTGATATTATCCCGTGCACGAGTTTAATTCGTGGGTTTTGCCGGATTGGGAAGACTAAGAGGGCTACTAGGATCATGGAGATTCTTGAAGAATCTGGGGCTGTTCCCGATGTTATAACTTATAATGTGTTGATTAGTGGGTACTGTAAGTCGGGGGAGATTGATAGTGCGTTGAGAGTTTTGGACCGAATGAGTGTTGCCCCGGATGTGGTCACATACAATACAATTTTGCGCACTTTATGTGATAGTGGGAAGTTGAAACAAGCTATGAAGGTTCTTGATCGGCAGCTGCAAAAGGACTGCATTCCCGATGTGATAACCTACACGATTTTGATTGAAGCCACTTGTAAAGAAAGTGGAGTGGGACAAGCAATGAAGCTCTTGGATGAAATGAGGATTAAAGGTTGTAAGCCTGATGTGGTTACTTATAATGTTCTTATCAATGGGATTTGTAAGGAAGGCAGATTGGATGATGCGATTAAGTTCTTGAATAATATGGCTTCTTACGGTTGCCAACCTAATGTCATCACGCATAACATCATTTTGCGCAGTATGTGTAGCACGGGGAGGTGGATGGATGCTGAGAAACTACTGTCGGAGATGCTTAGAAAAGGGTGTTCACCAAGTGTTGTCACCTTTAACATCTTGATTAATTTCTTGTGTAGGAAAGGACTACTTGGTCGAGCAATTGATATTTTGGAGAAGATGCCTAAACATGGGTGCACACCAAATTCCTTGAGTTACAATCCGTTGCTTCATGGGTTCTGCAAGGAAAAGAAGATGGATAGGGCGATTGAGTATCTTGAGGTAATGGTATCCCGGGGGTGTTACCCTGATATTGTGACCTACAATACATTGCTTACAGCTTTAAGTAAAGAAGGGAAGGTTGATATTGCAGTCGAGATACTGGATCAGCTAAATAGCAAAGGCTGTTCTCCTGTTTTGATTACCTACAATACAGTGATTGATGGGCTCTCGAAGATGGGAAGAACTGAACGTGCTATACAGCTATTGGATGAAATGCGGGAGAAAGGGCTCCGACCTGATATCATCACCTACTCATCACTCGTGAGAGGACTCAGTAGAGAAGGAAAGATTGATGAAGCTGTCAAATTCTTTCATGATATCGAACAACGTGGGGTCAGGCCCAATGCTATCACATATAATTCCATCATGTTGGGGCTTTGCAAGGCTCGTCAAACATATCGTGCCATTGATTTCTTGGCTTATATGGTATCGAAGGGATGCAAACCTACTGAATCTACATACACAATTCTGATCGAAGGCATTGCTTATGAAGGATTGGCAAAGGAGGCTTTGGAGTTATTGAATGAGTTGTGCACTAGAGGAGTGGTGAAGAAAAGTTCAGTCGAACAGGTAGCCGTCAAAATATAGCTTGAATGCTTACTGTTGCTTGCAATAAGGCAACTTTCTGGCGTTGAAGTGAGCTCTTCGGTTTAATTTGTTGTAATGTGAATTGAATTGTGTCTGAAGAGTCGAGGCTTTTTGTGTTACTTTTCTAACAAAGGGACGTCCAAAGCAGTTTTGCTTTTTGCTGTATGCATTGTCAGATTTTCTTGTTAGCTTGGGTTATTTCTTGAATTTATTGGCTTTTATAGTTATTTTTTTCATGGTGCGATTAGAGATGGTGCTATTATTTTGGCCGGAGTCAATGATGTGAAAATGCTAGAGAAAATATAGAGAAATGATAACAGTATTTAGATCGAAGTGGTTGATTCTACTTCAAAATCGTGTTTTTGCTAGATTCAATTTCTTGAACCCTAGGAAATGGGAAAAGAATTCCGCACTCTTGTGAGAATGGAGGAAATATGATACGACCCATCACCCCGTGATGATATGGCTCGATCTAAATGTGTGTGAGACATGCATCGAGTGTTAAAGTACATAATGTAATGTCTATAAGATGGACAGAGAAAACAAGAACGTTTAAAATTTAAAATGAATGTATGCAATATACTATAATAGATAACATAAAATATTAATACACTTCAATAAATAGAAGTGGTACTAATTGTCATTGAGAGTAAGTTTCATCTATGAACGTTGAACTTTCAAAGAAATTGTAATTGGATCACTAAACTTTAATATCTTAATTCGATCACTTAGACTTCAATTTAGTTTTAGATTTTACCATTGTATCACATTTCGTCAATATCAATCTTCAAACTGTCAAAAAATATACTGTTAACAATTATATCATAATTGCTCTTCAGCATAATCTTTTTGTAAAACCCTTATGACAACTTCTTTAGATTAAAAAGTGAAAAATCGTGTATTTTGATTTTCATACTTTATGATGTGACACAAGTCACGAACTATTTTGTGAAAGACTCGTAATGAATGACGATAGTGATGAACTTTGAAACTAAGCCCCCGTTTGACCTTATTTGTTAAAATTCATTTTTAACTATACATTTTATAATTTTTTATCAATTTTTTAATGATATATTTCATTTTATTTTTTTTTTAGAATGTACTGAGATATCGATTTTTCACGGTTGGTAATAAGACAGTTGGATTGGTAAGGCAGTTGGCAGACATCTGTTAACGAACCTCATATGATCCGACAATACCAACAGATACAAAGAAAGTACAATAAACAAAATCGATCTATAATCTTGGATTGAATTAGGGTTTCTAAATTCTTACAAAACAGACAAATTATTAGTGGAATGAATCTCTGTCTGTAAAGAGTTGAAAGATGACACTTGGGAATTCTCAAACTCAAGCCTATGGTGAGCCATGGTACTGGGACAACCGCTACACAGAGGATCCTGGTCCCTTTGATTGGTACCAAAACTACCCTTCTCTTTCACCTCTCCTCCGCCTCTACATCCACCACCACCACCGCGCCCTCGTTGTCGGATGTGGCAATTCCGGTATTTCACTCTTTTTACTTTGATTATGTACCTTCGTTTGTAGATGATTTCAATGGTTTCATTGATTTTGCAGCGTTTAGTGAGGAAATGGTTGATGATGGATATGAGGATGTTGTAAACATTGATATATCCTCTGTCGTGATCGAGGCTATGCAGAAGAAGTATTCCAATCGCCCCCACCTCAAATGTATGTATCTTCTATTCATTTGAATCAATCTACAGTTTATGATCTTTGATGATTGTAGCTCCTTAATAGGGGATAACATTGTTGATCTTCACATATCAATACAAAACCGAGAAACGGGATACATTTAGATCATTACATTGAGAATCTAAGGGCCCGTTCTGTAAGGCTTGTGCTTTTGCTTACACTTCTAACTTGACAAAGCATTTTCAAAAATTTATCCGAACGTGTTTAAAAACAGCTTCTTAATCTCAGAAGCAGTTTTTGGCTTTTAAAAGCCTTGCCAAACGGACGTTAAATCTACTTTTGTAAGTGAGAACTGATAGGACGGTATATTGTCTGGAAAAATAGGCTAATGTATTGTGTGGACGCAACGAGTACTCGAGAAGCTTATATTTGAGTAGATTATGACAATATTAGAGATGATTAAATCATTTTTCGTTAACTTGTTCTAGTGTTTTATTGTTGTTATGATTCAAGTTCTAGTTATTGCTTCTTAGAATGAAGAGAGGATTTATTGGCCTAGATTTCAAGAATGTGAATATTTCTAGTGGTATAAGGGAATAAAGATATTGTTGTTAGTTATCATTGAAGTTCTATTTTTACGAAGTTTGCTTGTTTTGAATTTTATGAAATCTTTTCCGATGGTACATTTCTTGAGAAATTTGATATACCGACTAAGGAAGAAGTCTGTAATTTCCTTGTTGAGGAAGTATGCTATTTTTATCGTAACTCAATTAGACCCAAAGACATACAGAAGGAAAGAAAGAAAGCAGCAGGATCATAGACAGAAATGACATTGATCCCTTTTATGGCTAACTGATGTTTCTGAATGTGTGATCAGATATCAAAATGGATGTCCGAGACATGAGTACGTTTGAAATGGGATCCTTTGATGCTGTCATTGACAAAGGTATCCCTTTTAAGAATTGTATATATGAACGATGAAATCATTTATTTGCAGTTTCTGATGTCTTCTCGACATGGTCTTCCAGGAACTCTGGACTCTCTTTTGGTGAGTAACTCTGTTGTTGCAATAGATTATTGAACAAACCCGATTACAGAATTGAGTATTTTCCTGCAGTGTGGATCCAACTCAAAGCAAAATGCAACTAAAATGCTTGAAGAGGTCTGCAGGTAAACCATACCTACTGAAGACTTTGCGCATTTTCTAGTTTGTTTGCTTTTTTATTTTCACTCTGTTTATAAATTAAGCAGTTCATGACAAACTGTAGGGTTCTCAAGGATAAAGGAGTATATATCCTGGTAATTCCTCTTTATTCTCATCACTGTCAGAAGTCAGAACCGATTCCTTCATTTCTCTATTACAGTCATTTTGAACTAAAAGAAGGAATAAAATGAACGTGATAACCAGCTACTGAATTATAATAATATTCTGCAGATTACATATGGATCACCAGTTTATCGACTACACTTGCTGAGAGATTCATGCTCATGGACAATAAAATTGCATGTGATAGGTTAGCTAAAACTTTTTCTATCCATAGCACTCTCCTGAAGTAATATGGTGATTAAATCTGGCATCTTGACATGCTTTAAGCTTCTTTTTCACAGCATAGTTGAGGATTAGCAAGTTTGTTTTTGATACGGTTGTGTCAATACATGCAGAAAAACTTCCATTGGCAGATAGCTCAGAACGTCAGACATGGGACCTGACTTCTCCTATTTTATTTGACGATGGAGGCTCTTTGGAAACTGTCATAGGGAAGAATGCTGACTTACACTACATATATGTCTGTACTAAGGTCTGTAATATATGTTATATTCAACTTCGTTAAGGCACTCGTGGTTGATTACAAGCTAGTTGATTGTAATCTTAGTGCTTATTTATTTTTAGGATAACTCTGGGAGGTAAGCTTGAAGCACAAGTCTGCAATTGATAGAGAAACACGAGCATCTTCAATCGTTTTTCACAGGGATTTCTTAGGTGTTTGTGAGACGAATTGGCGAAATCTTCATTGTGGATATGGTCGACCCCGTTCACTAAATTCATTCTAACTTGGATACTCAACATGCACACATCAGCATAATTGTGTTTTGTTGTTTTGTATGTGCGCCTACTTTTCCCATTCTTTGTACGCTGATGTTATCTATAGGCTGTATTTCTAATATGACCAAACTTTAATTTCAGAATGAGATGTGAGGTTAACGAAGTGACGACATTAGGACATGTGGGTTTAACTAAACTAGCTTTCATGATTTTGTGCTCATAATGAAAACAATGCGGGTCCGATATGTTTGATGGAATTTCACCTAAATAAAGTAGAATTTTGAAATAGCTCAATAAATCTTGAAATATTTAGGTTGCATGAAATGGCAATGGAAAAAGAATTGTAACAAATTAATATATACAAGATATCCAGCATGTATGAAACATGAAAATTTGAAAAGCTTTTTCCAGGTGGGGTTTCAATTTTACTCACCACACTATTCAATTGTAATTACATATCATATACACACATTCAATGGAGCTGAGTAGAAAAATGTGATCATTCTTCAAATTTAGATTGTAAGGTTAAGAATCATGGAATCACAAACGCATAATATAGCGGATCTGCCAGAAATAGGCAATGACGCTCACCTAAGCTTTGTTCCATTGCCATGCATATCCAAATTGTCATGTGGATGGGTTCTATCAGATCTGCGGTATTGAGAAAGTTGATTATTGATTCTTGAAAGCACTTTTTGTGAATGCGCCAATCTCTCACCAAGATCCAAGTCGTGAGGTATGGACGAACTATTTGTTTGTGGTTGATTACATGGCTGGGCGTGATGCATTTTAAGTAGTTTTTTCACCATATCATCTAGCTCAGCAACACTTTTTTGTAAATTGGTTTTATCCCTCTGCAGAAAGCATGATAGGAAAGGTAAAAGAATATCTTCTGATCAAATTGAAGAATATGTTTACAATTATGAGATGGATTGTTTTAGGTATACCTTCAGCATATTATTTTGTGCAGTCAACAACTGATCCCTCTCCTGTAATTGTTCTACAGTTATCTGAGTTGTGAGTAGGTCTGTTTTGCTTCTATTTACTTCAGAAATGCATCTGCAGAAAAGAAGTTTGAGACCCCACCTCAAGAATTTGTTGAAGTACAGATTTATTACAAAATTCCACGATTATATCAGGAATAGTGGATCCAAACAATCATTCGGAATACACGAGTGAAGTATTAACATTTTTCAGTTTTTGAACTAAGCATTTGAAATTCAGTATCAAATGATATGGAGTTCAACGCGACTTACCTCTCTCTTTCCTCTAGCAAATCATTAATTTGACCCCTCAGATTGCAAATTTCATGCTCCTGGTGTCAAAAAAAAATATATTAGGCCATAAAGAGCAACTAGTCAAGTGACGACCAACAGTCAACAAAATGTACCATTGTAATAAACTCTCGTCTTTGTTGTAGAGCCTCCTCAACTAGCTTTTGAAGCTGATTCTGGTCGATAATATTCTAGGACAAACCAACAGATTCATGATTTCAGTAAGAAAAGCACATGTGGATAAATATTTTGTGCACGTAAAGTTTAAACTCACAGCATAATTTGTGATGTCCAATTTGACACTCAGTAGATCCCTAATGACATCGTGTGTCATGCTTTCTGCGGTGGCCAGTTTAGCGTTCAGCATACATACCTGAGGCAATATGGATCAAAGCCATAGTGTTATGTCGACAGTTTTCAGAATTAGGAAGTCTGCATGGATTATTCAATTGCACGTAGGGAGACAGACAGGCAGGACAATTGTATGAAAGAATATCAGAAACGATAAAACAAGAACAAAAAAAAAAAAAAAAAAAATATTTAAAAAGACAAACACTCACATTGACAACTAAAAATAAATGGCAACGAGATTAATTAAGGGAAGTAATTTATACTTGATCAAAATTTGGAATTTTGAATTGATAAGTGACCCAGATAATGGTAAAAGAGGGTATGAATATAGTCATCTGAAAATACGAGACTAGCAAACGCAAGTGGATAGAGCAATGCTTAAATACCTCTTTGTGCCTACTAGCTGCCAACGCCTCTAGCTCTTTTGTACGAAGCCTCGCAGCCAACATTTCTTGATCTTTCTCCGAATTCATCTGCTGAACTAGACTAGAAATGCATCTGAATGGAGAACTAGAACGCCTTGTCCTTGTTGAACTTTTATCGTCTTTATCTGAGGCTGCTGCCTCAGATGTCACACTTGATACGTCTGTTTTAACTTTGCGAACCATTGTTTCCAGGTTTTTGTACTGGTTACAGGACATCAAACAAATATGATCTCAATAAAAAGGAATTGTAATCAAACAAGCATTGACAGCAAACCAAATAAACACATTTCTTTACTTGGCATCCAACTTTCTCAAGTTGTTGTACAGAGACTGAAGTTCATAAAAACCAAACTCCTGCTTTTTTTGTGGTATTTTTTTTTTCCTACTCTTTTCTTTT
>CAIGRR010152359.1:0-10618 GCA_903798365.1 Fraxinus sp. 1973-6204
GAGCGGAGGATGAGCGACAAACGAGGGAACGAGGCTATGGCGGGTGACGCAGTTTCTGTTTCTGACGCTCGAGCCAAATCTTGGCGACAATCTAGCAAAATTCCGCGCCGTTTTTCCTTCTTCCCCATTCTCGAACCCTAGATCTAAAATAACACAACTTCACTAATTGCACATTACTCCTTGACTTTTACAACATATTAACTTTTGTCCGTTTTGTTCTCTGATTTGACAATTACATTAAATACCTAACAAACTCCTCATTTGACATTTTGTGACGAAACTCCAATCTAAAGTCAAGGCAGTAGTAAAATAAAATTACTGACTCAAAAATTGACACAAACAATAACTGTCTTGAACAAATTCTGTATTTCATTTATCATAACCTATTTCTTGAAATAGACAACTTAAATACCCAGTGTAAAATATATTTGAAACAGTATTAAGTATAAAAACGGTTCAAACGGTTCATCAAGTAGTATTACATGTAAAAATGATTTAAGCAGTTAACTCATAATGCATCTTTTCAGTTTCGTATCATAAGCTAAATTAAGACGTAATATCAATGCAATTCAACATACCAAAACGAAACATTGATACTACAAAATATCAAAACTTAGGGTGTGTTTGAGCTACATTATTTTGAAAGAATGTATTTTGGAATAGTAGATTGATGGAGAATGTGTGGTTGAAAAAGAAGGAAAAGTTATTGATGTGATGAAAAATATTATTTTATTGAAGAATGTGTTGTTGAAAATGAGTAAAAGAATGAGAATGAAAATATTAATGTGTACCAAACATGNAATACATTTTTTTGTGATGTGATAGTGAATATGTGGTTGAAAAAGAAGGAAAAGTTATTGATGTGATGAAAAATATTATTTTATTGAAGAATGTGTTGTTGAAAATGAGTAAAAGAATGAGAATGAAAATATTAATGTGTACCAAACATGGGCTTAATCTAGCAAATATTGAAATAAATTATGTCATATAATCAAAACTTTTAGATACATAGTATCAAGTAGATAAAAACATATACATCCTGTTGAAGCAACAATATCTACTCCAAATATCTACTCCATCAAAATCTTCAAAATCTACTTCCCTTTTTGTCACAAAATGACAAGGGACCAAGAAATAACACCCAATAACTTAACAATACAAGTGTTAGCAAACATAAGTATAAGCAATGAACAATAAACATTCCCACACATTTGACCAAAGTTAAACGTGGAGTAAATTTTATAAGTGACCTATATGTGTAAAGTGTTATTAATCTTCTGGTAGTAGGACTCCAAACCTTAACTTTGTGAGAAAGGACGTGCGAAACATCACCGCCATTAAGGATTTTCCCCTATTTATGAAAGTCAAACGAAGTAGAGCATATTAGAACATATATATTAAAGCTCGTTTTATATGAACAATATCTTTTTTCCTCCTGACTTTTAGCATTCATTTTTTTAAACTGTAAATATTGTAAATTCATAACAATTTTCAAATCTTAAGTCCAGACTCTTCTCCATTAAGCGACTAATATGACCCATGTAGCGAGCGTTAAACCAGTTAACCCAAGTCAATTGACCCTAGGCATTAGGTTATGAAAATCCTTGCAGGCTTAATTGCTCAAGTCAAATATGTTTCGAAGAGGAGCATAAGATATTGAGCATTTTCCTTTATTTTATATAATTTTTATCAGGGATTATCTTGAGCTTAGATCAATTCATGTTCAAAGTCACCCTACTAACATATGACTGTCATTCCAAATCTCACACACGCGGTAAAGTCCCACTAACAATATCATAGTGTGTGCAGTGCAGATGGTATATGAAGAGACCTATACGAAGTACTTCATAAATAACCTAAGCCAGCAATGAAAATTATGTTACGGCTCATCAAATAAATTCATGCTCACAACCAACAAAATCAAGTTCAATGTATATTAAGCTGTAGAAAAAAAATATCCTTTTTTTATTTCAATGTTTCATTTTTTTTTTAATTGAAAGTATGAATGCACTAAGTAAAAAAAAATGTCAAACACACAAAAATAAAAATAAAAGTAAAATAAATAATAGTAAAAAAATATGCATAAGTGTTCTTATAGAAAACAAACAAACAAGTATGATACATGTATAAATCAATGTCACACAGTGGTAAAGTACTAGCATGCACCAAAAATACTTAATCAATGAGGTACACAAACACCAATAGTCGTCCTAAGAGATTCAAATTGAAGACCATCTAATGGCTTGATAAATAAGTCAGCTAACTGGTTCTTTGTAGAAATATGCTCTAGAATTACAACATGAGTTTCCACAAGTTCTTGAATAAAATGATGTCGTATATCAATATGTTTGGTTCGAGAGTGTTGAGCATGATTTTTGAAAATATTAACGACAATAGTATTATCACAAAACACAGTTATAGTACCTTACTTAATTCCAAAATCACTCAACATTTGCTTCATCCAAATCAGTTGATTGCAGTAATTTCCTACAGATATATACTCAGCATTTGCTGTGAATAATGAGATAGAATTTTGTTTCTTACTCATCCAAGCAACAAGATTAGCACCAACATAAAAAAGGCTCCAGAAGTACTTTTTCTATCATCGGCATCTGAATAGCCAGTTAGATTAAGATTAGAGTCCTGAGAGTACATGATCCCATAATCTACAGTTCCATTTACATATCTAATGATAAGTCACACGATACTCATGTAAGATTCCTTGGGATCAGCCTGAAAGTGCGCACAAACTCCTACACTAAAAGCTTTGTTAGGTCTACTAGCAATGAGATAAAGTAAACTACCTATCATACTCCTATACAGTGTCTGATCAACACTCTTACCTGTAGGGTCATTACCTAACTTGACGTTGGTGCTCATGAGGGTTTTAGTATGTTTCTTGCTGTTTAGACCAAAACTCTTGACAAGATTTTTTCCATATTTCGATTGAGATATGAATAATCCATCATTCGGTTGTTTGACTTGGAGACCAATAAAGTAATTTAATTCTCCAATCATGCTCATCTCGAATTCTTGCTTCATGCATTCAGCGAAATTATGAGCAAGAGAATCAATTGGAGAACCAAAAATGATGTCATCAACATAGATCTGAGCTATGGTGATGGTTTTCTCAATATGTCTTATAAATAGGGTTCTATCTGCACCACATCTTAAGAAATCATGTTCCATGAGATATGCAGTAAGCCTATCATACAAAAGCTATAGGACTTGTTTAAGACCATATAAAGCTTTATTCAACCTATAGACATAATGTTGATATTTAGGATCAATAAACGCTTTAGGTTGTTCAACATAGGCTTCTTCCTGGAGTATTCCATTCAGGAAAGCATTATTGACATCTATTTGATATAATTTGAATCCTAAAGTGAAAGCAACATCCAGAAGAATTCTAATGGATTCAAGACTAGCTAGCGGGGCAAATGTTTCATTAAAGTTTACGCCTTCAACCTGAGTATATCCTTGGGCAACTAACCTAACCTTATTTCTAGTTATAGTACGTTGATCATCGGTTTATTCTTAAATATCCACTTAGTACCTATAACATTACAATCATCAGGCCTAGGAACTAAACCTCATACTTTGTTTCTGACAAACTGATTTAGCTCTTCATGCATGGCCTTTACCCAACATTCATCCTTAAGGGCCTCTTCGACATTTTTAGGCTCAATCTGAGACACATAGCTAACATATGTCGGTTGTTCAAAACTCTCTTACGAAATCTCATTCCTTCTTTTAAATCCCTAATAATATTAACTTTAGGATGATTCGTCTTAACTCTAGATGAAGGTTCTTTAGGTTGTTTAGTTTTATTGTAACTACCCGACTTTACGCCGTAATCGTTATCATATCGTACGTACTGTCCGCTTTGAGAGAGCATAGGCCAATCTTACCCCTCACGACTTTCTGACGCGTCATTAGGATTAGAACCCAACACCTCCATCATATGTGAGACTTGTGTTGAATCCTAGTACCAATTGAGCAAGTATGTACTGTCCGTTTTGGGAGAGCCTATGTCGATCTTACCCCCCACGGCTTTCTGATGCATCCCCCATGATTCGAACCCAAGACCTCCATCATATGAGAGACTTAAGTTGAATCCTGGTACCAATTGGCGCATTTTTTGTAACGACCCGACCTTGCGCCGCAGTTGTTATTATATCGTACATAATGTCCGCTTTGGGAGAGTATAGGTCCATCTTACCTTGCCCAATTGGTACTAGGATTCAACTTAAGTCTCCCATATGATGGAGGTCTTGAGTTCGAATCTTGGGGACGCGTCAGAAAGCCGTGAGGGGTAAGATGGGCATATGCTCTCCCAGAGCGGACAGTACGTACGATATGATAATGACTGCGGCGCAAGGTCGTCTCGTTACATTCATCATCAGGTGTAGACTCCCCAATAGGTGTATCTAAACCATTAATCGTGTGTGAGGGATCAGGAACTGAAGTTTCTTTAGGTTCAGTAACTATGTCGGGATCAACACTCAAGTGTTCCAGAGCAAGGTCGGCTCGTTACATTCATCATCAGGTGTAGACTCCTTATTAGGTGTATCTAAACCATTAATTGTGTGTGAGGGATCAGGAACTGAAGTTTCTTTAGGTTCAGTAACTATGTCGGGATCAACACTAAAGTGTTCCAGATTCACCCAATCTCTCCCTCACTACAGGCATCATCCACCACTACATTTATGGATTCCATCACGACTCGTGTACGAGAATTGTATATACGATAGGCTTGACTATTTCTAGAGTATCCTAGAAAGAATCCCTCATCACTTTTGGAATCAAACTTTTCCAAATTTTCTCTATCTCTCAGAATATAACACTTGCTGCCAAACACACAAAAATACTTGACAGTGGGTCGTTTAACTTTCTAGATCTCATAAGGTGTCATCCTGTTTACTATGTGACACGCTGTGTTGATGGCTTCACCCCAGAAATGCATAGGTAGTCCCTTACCATGAAGCACGGCTCTAGCCATTTCTTGAAGCGCACGATTTTTCCTCTCAACTACTCCATTTTGTTGCGGAGTGATCCGCGAGGAGAACTCATGCTGGATTCCCTCCTCTAAGCAGAAGTTTATGAGATTAGAGTTTTCAAACTCTTTTCCATGATCACTACGAATTCTTGATATGGTAAAGTCTTTCTCATTCCTAAGCCTTTTGCATAATGAGATGATAAGGCCGAACACCTCAGTTTTATCTTTCAACAGCTCAATCCATGTATATTGAGAAAAATCGTCAACCACAACTAAGATATAGCGTTTACAACCAAGACTTTCGGTCTTAGATGGTTCCATTAAGTACATATTGAGTAATTCAAGTGGCTTGCTTGTCAAGATTTTAGAAGTTTGTCTATGAGTTACTCTAAGTTGTTCACCTTGTTGACACGGCCACATAAAGTGTTATCAATATTTTCAAGCTTAGATAAACCATTAACAAGTTCCTTCTGGTGAGTTTAGACAAACTTTTATAGTTCATATGATCAAGCCGCTGATGCTACATTTCAGTTACATCAATCTTGGTGAAATTAGGAAGAACTTCATAACAATTATCTAAAGTTCGTACACCTTCGAGGACAATGTTATTTATAGAATCATACACGGTACATCTTTTCTGGACACAGTTAACCTCGAAATTAGCATTGCATATTTGACTAATGCTTAACTAGTTGGACTTTAACCCTTTCACATAAAGCACATCTAAGATAGCAGGTAGTCCAAATATATTAACGACACATTTTCCTAAAATAGGTGCAGTAGCTCCATCCTCAAATGTAACCACACCGACGTTCCAATCATTGAGAGAAGAGAACAAGGTTTTGTCACCACATATATGTTTACAGTACGCACTATCAAGATACCACATAGAGTTGTTTTGAGCTTTAAGTGCAACGTGGGCAACATAGCAATTCAACTGACCATCAGACCTAGGGAGGTCACTCTTCTGTACCCAAACCTTCTTAAAAGTAGAAGTGATTCTAGTTAACGGAGACATCATCTCAGTTAAATAGCTAACTTGATTAGCGAGAAAGTTAACCATGTTAGAGAAATCCTGACTTTTACCTCTAGCAACGAGCTTACGACACCTAAGTCTTGTATGTCCCAGAGCGGCACAATGGTGACAAGTGTGAATGAACCTAGGTTCAAAACTGCTTAGAGGTTGTTGTCGATATGTAGGACGATTGAACCTACGTTGTTGAGTATGTCTCGATCCTAAGACATTTTTGCTCTTTGGTTCAGGATAAACAGAGCTTTGTCAGTGGTCGAGATGAACGTGGTCTTGGATATATTAGCAATAGTATTACCATTTTGAACGTAACCCAGACTATACCTATTTTCAGCAGACTTGTTCATCCTCAACAGATTATCAAGTTTCTGCGAACCAATCATGAATGATTGGAGTTGAGTGTTAGATTTCTCAAGATCACTTGTTAAGGATTTAATTTTGGCTTCCAAGTTCTCATTAGCAAGTTTCAATCAGATTTTGGCAAAGTCCTGAATGTCACCTATGAGTTTTTATCTCTCTTTCAAGATCATTTACCTTTTTCAATATAGTTTTATTGACCTTTTTAATTTTAAGACTCTCAAATAGTTCACTATAAGATCCCTGAATATCATGTTCATCCTCAGATTTCTCACTCTATTCATCACTTTCAACCTTTTCAATTTCCTTATTAGATTCAATCGTAGCTATAGATGTGAATGCTATAAAATTTTGTTCATCCTCACCACTAGATGTATCACTCTGTGTACTAGAATCTACTTTACCACTTAAGGTCACTGCTAATGCCTTACGTCTTTCTTTATTCGAACTCTTTTTCTACACCCATGGCATTGAACATATTGTGTTTTCTTATTAGCGGTCCTGGAGTTATTTTTTTTCGCTCTTATCTTTCACGAATTTACTAGGGACTTCATTTTTCTGTTCTTGAGGCTTTCTTCTATTACTCATTACCTTTTGAAATTTTTTAACGAAATAAGTTATTTTGTTGTCCCTAAGCGCCTCAGCATCAGCAGATTCACTCTCTTATTCTCTAACAGTATTCATGGCTATGGATTTAACCTTTTTAGGTTGAGAAACGGTGAGTTCATAGGTTTGGAGGAATCCTACGAGTTCTATCTTAATGGCATCTAAGTCCTTACTTTCTTCAATCAAGATTACTTTAGGTTTAAACCTTTCAGATAGGGATTTTAGGACTTTTCTAACGATTTTGGACTCGGGAATCTTCTCACCTAGGTTAAAACTCGAATTAACTATGTCATTCAGCTTCGCATAGAATTCATCGAACAATTCATCGTTTTTCATTCTAATTTCTTCAAACCTAGATGTTAACATCTACATTTTAGAATTTTTAATCGTTTTAGTTCCCTCGTGTGTGGTTTCTAAGATGTTCCAAACTTCTTTAGATCGAAGCCATGAACAGGGCATGAATGCCCTTACTGTTCCAGTTACACTCAACTAATCATTTAGTCCAAAATGAAATATCAGTGGGTGTGACTACACAAGCAACAGTAGTTGAAGGTGGAGTCTACCCAGTTTGAACATTAATCCAATTACGTTCATCTAATGATTTAAGGAAGGCTCTCATTCGAATTTTCCAACAAGTATAGTTGCTTCCGTCGAAAAACGAAGGCACAGACAATGATTGATTCATCTAGAATGAAATAAGGGTTAGGAATCGAAATAAGGCTCTGATACCAATTGAAAATACAAAGTTCGACCCAAACTACACCTAGAGGAGAGGTGAATATGTGATTTTGCGGAATTAAAATTATTTAACAATTAAATAGCAACAAGTCATTATCAATTATTTTCTAGATGATTAATCATGCAATTCAGATTTTCCTATGTTGAATTACCGCAATTATGAAAGCAATAAATGAACACATAATTGATCACGGAGAAACCCCAACTAGGTAAAGACTCCGGGTACTTTACCATCAACAATTCACTATAAACGATTTATAACTTACAGTCTACCAGACTAGACGACGATACGTACTATCTGACCTCTTGACTGCAATTCCAACAGCTCTCTTGGATTTTGTGCTCCTGCATCAACTCCAAGCTGCAGTTTTCAAAATTCTCCTGGATTGCGCTCTCCTGCAGCAACTCTTAGCTTTGTAGAGTCATCTATGTCCTGTGGATTCACGAAAAACACCGCGTTCTTCAACGACTGGAACTCCAGTCACCTTCCCTTGATCTTCAAAAACTTTGACGGATATGAAGGACAGTTTGGTATTTGGATTTAGAATCTGATGTTTTTCACTGCCAAGAACAAATATCTATGTGAATAATGAAGGTTGAAAGCTTAAAAAGATGAAGAGAATATCAAAAAATGTGTTTGTTCAATGATTAACCTTAGAAAAACCGTTCTGTGGTGTTTGGTATTTATAGGTTAGGTTAAGAAATGAATGGGCCGGACAAAAAGTCTTTAAAAAACGAATTAAAAAAAATTCCCAGATGACACTGTCGCTCGAGCGAAGGCGAGGCGATAGGCAGGCGACTCAGTTTCTATTTAAGACGCTCGACTCAAACCTTGGTGATAGTCTAGCGAAATTCCATGTCGTTTTTCCCTCTTTCCCATTCTCGAACCATATACCTAAATTTTCACTAATTGCACATTACTCTTTGATTTTTACAACATATTAACTTTAGTCATTTTTGTTCACAGATTTGCCAATTACATTAAATACCTAATAGTACTTGTTCCATCAACATCTTATGTGGGCAGGAAGCACAAGAATTATTTGAAGTTAATAAGAAGCATGATATCAACACTAATGCTGAAGGTATGAGGGCAGGTGAAGCTGAACCAGTCGAATACAGTTTTCTGGGTTCAAACAGTTCAAATGCTATTTCCATGGAGTCCAACATTTTTCCACATACTACAAATATGGAACAAGGACTCGATTCCTCATTTTGGCTGGAAAACAATGATCTGATGCCAAAAATAGCGGACAGTAGGAGTAAGAGCTCTAGTTTTTGTGTTTGGTGCCGAAATGTGTTCTACCATGAGCCTATCCAGCCTGAAATGGAAGCAGCAGGTGCAATTGGTTCGATGTGTCCAGCATGCAGTGCAAGGATCCCAGGCCACTTTAATGCTCTGTAGAACTCCTTGTCCCTCAACATGTTTATTCAACTGAAACAATAAGGTTAAGACTTGAAAAAGAAAAGCAGATTTTCCAACTGAACAAAGTATCTGTTATTGTGTTTATAAATTGGAAGGTGGGACCTTTTTTATTCTCATTTTTTTCAAAATACATCTCTCCTTTTCAATCATACATTCTTCAATAAAAATAATATTACACACAACTAAAAAACTTTTCGTTCATTATTAACCATACATTATCTATCAATCTACCATTCTATGTAATATGCTCTATATTTAATTTATTAGTTAAAAATATATTTGTTAGAACTTTGTCAAAGAGTGTCAAAAGATATATTCTAAGCCACCTTGTCATGAACATCAAGAGTTTCAACTTTTTAAACTAAATCACGTGCAGCATAAATCGTCTTTTATGGTATGATNTTTATTAGTTAAAAATATATTTGTTAGAACTTTGTCAAAGAGTGTCAAAAGATATATTCTAAGCCACCTTGTCATGAACATCAAGAGTTTCAACTTTTTAAACTAAATCACGTGCAGCATAAATCGTCTTTTATGGTATGATTTCGTTTAAAAAATAAATAAATGTCAACCCACTTCAACATAACTTTCCGGCTTTGCCCCGTAAGCATAGAAAAATAAGTTCTAGATAATTGAATTGCTTAAAATTTATTTTCATGAAAATTATCATTTAAATGTGTTTGATTTGTTTAATTTTCAAATTAAAAATATTATATTTGTCCATCTTTTATTGATGGGTAGATGAGAGAGAGAAAATTGAAAATTAAAATATACTCTCTTGAAGAAAATATTTTCTCTGTTTTTGAGAAAATTATTGACACTTGACCAACTTCTGGAAAATATTTTTCATAGGAAAAATGTGAATCAAACATCCAGAAGTAGGAACTTGAGTGAAGAAATGACATTTTCATTGAAAAATATTGGTGGTTGCTAGAATCATACGAGTCACTGAACTTTTTCCCGTGTCAAACTAATCACTTAACTTTCACACTACCGTGTGGATGTGTGAGACTTTTCACTCAATCGTTGCTCTTCTCTCTAACTTAGAGTCTAATATTCAAATCTTTTGCTGCGACCCAATCGAAGTATGTTTGCCTTCCAGATATGGTCATTGTGTATGAAATAACAAAATTTAATGGCACGAAAGGTACTACAAATCATCATGTAACAAATTCGTGACTATGGTTTGTGATGTGATCAAGACAAGGTCTCAAACGAGTGAAAAATCGAGGAGCATTGAGAAGGGATCAAGGACGGGTTCGAGGATGAGTCGAGGTTCGAAACAACCCAAAAAAGCCATGCAATCAAGTAATGGAGTCACGAAGATCATGGGGATGAAGTTAACAACCCATTGGACAAGTTCCATGTTGGGGTCGAAGGCGAAACGAGTTGGATTTAGTTTGAGACCCATCTTTGGCATGGAATATGTTCGAATTTGAAGAGCTGTATTTCAGAAGATTTG